>WOVY01005334.1:0-72345 GCA_013436015.1 Rhipicephalus annulatus
TTGGTGAACCTTGATAGCAGGCAAAGACTTCAAGGTTTGCAACACGGTCAATGACGCATTCAAACAAGGTTCACGATAGTCGATAATGTTCAAAAACATGGAGCACTCTTCTTTATGAATCACAGTCCACTTCGGAGACACTGACACCCCTTGCAGGCGAGCCCTTAGTTCTTCGAGGGACGAAAACCGGTCTCGTTCTTGCTCCGCTTCATACGACGCCAGCGACTCTTCTACAGCACGGGCGAGTTGGGAGGCTTCTTGTCGGCTCTCTTGGCGTCAGGGGTTTCTCTCGTGCTCTTGTCTCGTACTGAAAGGTAGGACGGACAGCCGGGAAATACCGTTGGGACAGATCCAGGACGCAACCGTGGTACTGGGAGTTCAACTTCAATAACTCTCCCAGTCCTTGGATCCGTGTACGATGTCGTCTTCTCGATGCATGAAACGTCGAAATGATCCGCGCACACCTGCACAAACGTTTCAAGAACGTCTGAGACGCCACTTCTCAAAAGAAAAAAATGCACTCCCGTTTGCATGACCGTGTTTACAGTCCGTGTAGCTAAAACAAAGTCTACCTACGTTTCGCAAGCATCTAATAAAAGCGCTGCGCTAAGCGGTACAAGCAACATGAAAGGAAACGCGGGAGCGTGATGTCACCGCACTCCACGAAGCGCTTCCACCGAGAGCTTGCAAGAATGGACGACACCACGGCACTGTTAGTGAACAAAGCGCAGCTGACCATCCTTGCTGCGAACGCTGCTGGCGTCAGCGCTTCGCGAGGCCCGGCGGCCACACGCTCAAGTATTTCCCATCATAGGTGATTTCTACCCGAACAAGCAACGACAAGCTAAGAACAGGAGCATCTCGAATTCTTACCTTAGTGCACGAAGTCGGCACGAAGTCCTTCCTAGGAATGGCGCGTAGCCATTGTTTGAGAGCGTCGGCGTCTTTAGGGAAGGAAAACACTTGTATCTTCTTTCCTGTTTTGTAGTTGCCGGTGCATCCGGGTACACAACACTTATTCGGCATTGTCGCATCACTCCAGCATCACGCACGGAAACGAAATTGCCGCAAAACAACAACGGAAAGCAACAAACGCGAAACACCGTCAACACCACGCCGCCGAACCGTCACCACCGCCGCCCGCACTGCGCTCGCTGCCGCTGCGGCTTCCCCGAGAGTCGGCCGGCCGGAAATGACGTCAAGATTGCTGGGCGCAGGCCTGAAAAGATTTTCCGGGGGTGACGCTCGTGCTCGTCGCCGCCTGAGTGCACCAAGAACTAGTGCCTTTGTCTCCTGAATCGTCGCCGTACGTGTTGGATCGCAGATGGGGCATGGACTAAGCGGCGCGGTTGGTCGCAGCCGCTTGTGCTTATCGTCAGACAGACATTTCATTTTACCAGGACTTGAATTCAATTATTGTCATCGAGAAATTGATTTTAAGTGCACCGCAGTATGTGAAGACGCTGGCACTCTCATTGACCAACCTGGTTCGTTACAACGCTGAATACACCGTAAAAGGAGAAAACTGAAGCAGTCACATAATGCCCCGTAATTTTTTTTACGCGCGGCCTTCGGCTGCTTGTCGTTTCGAACCATAGATACAGCATACGTGATCAATCAATGCAGCCTAACGTGACGCGGACTAAAGCATAGTGCGACATGCGTTTCATATGGATCAGGATTAATAATAACATCCTAATTTATGAGGAACAGAGCTTTATGAACCCATTATCAATAGAAAAATGTTGGACGAGTACATATTCGCTTTATAATTTGAGTCACTGCAAAGCTGCAAACTTCGGCAGCAAAAAAATATGATGATGGAGTGTCATTCAACCCCACTCGGCTGAACATCCCATCTGCCTGGAAAGTGGGTTTCGCAGTGGTTCATGCCGTCACAGTCACAGCTTCCTGGCCACTCAGCGAAACTGGCGTCGCAATGGAAGGTCTCCAAAAAACGCCGGTCAGATCGGGCCATGTTGTTGCACACGTCCTTACCGTCGGGCTCTCCGCACTGCAGGAAACATAGCATGCGGAAAAGTATTCTGTGCAGACCAATCTTCCGGTCGGCTGCTGCTTCCTTCATCACCCTAAAGGCCACGGCAGAAGGTCTTCGTTGTTATCGCTGGCTTCTTCGATGTCTCGCTTGAACTGTAACAGCCAAGCGAGCTGCGCTGACCAGCGTGCCCGCACAAACGTCTTGGCCCACATCGGTTCCACCGGTCGACCCAGCACCAACGACGCCGAAGCGGCGAAGCACAGGTCGACGTAACTGGGAGCCCACTCTGGGAAGTACTTGGCGTCAGAATCGAAAATTGAGCGCAGAATCAGTGCGCCCATTGTCGCGTATCTTGCCGCTGCAGCAAGCGGAAAGGGCCGATTTTACATCGATGCAGCGTAAAACACAAGAATCGTTAAGCCGTTTCCTCACTGTGCTCTGTGCAACGCACACGGTGGGAAATAGATGGAGACCTTGAGATGACTTTTCTATTGCTACAACCTATGGTATAGCACAATGGCAATAATAATAATCTGGTGCACTATTGACAGACAGCAATGACGCCAGAATCTTGTCAAAAATAACCTTTATGCTACGAATATTAGTAAGAAGGTGGCCAATTACACGCCTACTTATGTTCCCAGAGCTTTGTGAGTACGAGCCCGGTCACCAAGAGTGGGGAATAGTTTACAACTTACGAAAGCACAGCTTTATGTCGTTGGTTGACATAAGTGTGGTGATAAACTATGACCCTAAAGTGGCCTATTTTATTACGTAAGCAAGGTAAACTTTTGGAAATCTGTGAGCAATATGGTGCAGGACACTTTTAACATTTAAAGACGACCATGCATGTGCTCATCGTCGTCCTTAAACGAACATTAATGCATGTCTGATTCATTCTTAATCGAGCTAATGTCAACAAACAGTTGCCAGAATACTGAGTCAAGCAGTAATACACTTGTTAAGTACTTGACTGCTTTGCATAACCAGTTCAGTACACAAGAACTCATGCTGGCTGAGGAATGCTAGTGCGACCATCAATCGAGGAGCATCTGCTACAAGAACACAACAGTCCATGGCACAAGGGATCCTATTTCATATAGCCTGCTGGTTCGCTTGCTTGTCAAATATAAGAAGTTTGCTTGTTCCTCACATCGCTGAACCTTGTGGTTGAGGGAGGCATGCGCGAAAAGGCTGGTTCGGGACAGGTACGCCGAGCTGACCAAAAAGTTGCCGTCGACGTGGTAGCCTATGTGCCCGCGCAGCTGTGGGAGCCAGTAATTGTCCGGTACAGTTTCCTCCAAGCCCACTCTCGCAGCTGCCACAATGGCAATGTTTAGAAGAAAATGTGGGCCCAGAGTCACCGCCAATGACTCTTGAGGCAGGCTGGCACCGTCAGTTTCACCTGTGGGGACAAAGATCGGCAGAAAAACGAAAGCGTGGACTGTCCGCGACGATCATAATTGCCCCTTGTAACTCGTAGAAACGTTTTACCACAAGCTTTCTTCGAGTTCAAGTTGGCTGGAAATCACCTAATGGTAACTTATAACACGCTACGGTAGTGCCCAAGCATCAAGCTTATTAGAAAACTTAAGACTGAAGCAGGAAGGTCATGGTTAATTCAGTGATGTAACGTTACGCGCCTTTATTCCTTCACTCTAAGTACTTTTGGTGTCTATGTCATGGTGACGCAGTATAGCAATACTATAAACATTGTATATCTACAATATTACTGGGTGTAATGGCACATTCTAGTGGAACTGTTGTCCTGTAGCAGCAAAGGTGGGGAAAGAAAACTACTGTTCACTCCCGGGCAGACCCGCTTCTCACACATTGAATAATATTGTCAAGATTTCGAAAGGGGTGAGGGCAAGCTTTGTAATAGATCAAAATTGAAGATGGTACGGAAAAGCCGCTAAGATTGAAAAATGTTCATATATGGTGGTTTTAGGACGTTAAACCCCACATATCAATTAGGATTGAAGAATGCACACTCTTGCTTCTAATGAAGTGCTTTATTGAATACGTACGCATACGGCGGTTTCATCCTCCCGAGTTGTGTGAATAAAAACGGGGAATAAAACCGGAAAAAACGGTTAGAGGGGAGAATATGCATATTTGGAATCTCCCTAAAAAGAGAAGGGGGGCCCTTGCTCGGGTTGCAGTGCTTGCTCAGAATTTTAGGGTATATTCGATAAAGATGAAACTTTGAATTAGGGGAACATATGCCGAGAAACGAGAGTAACACTCCCATTACCGTATTAGCGGCAACCAGTCACCGGTCATCGATAATGTGCATCGTCGGTAACACACCTATACATGCATCAGGTCATATTTCAGCATTATGATTGTTGCTTGCGTGTCACACACGAGCGCGAAAATCATATCTCTAAGCCAGCGTCAAATAGCGTGAGCAGTTACGATATAGTGAAAGGTAGTACCCGGCAGCCCGCTTTTCAAAAGGCCAAGTTGCCCCCGCCTACGTCCTTCAAAAGCGCAAATTTGCCGCGCGAAACTTGAAACGTTCAAGAAATCTAGACCAGCGACGTGCCCGCCACTGCCAGACAGCGCGCGGGAACTATAACGCTCTTAACAAAGCATCCAGTACGGTTTAAACGAATGAGTCATGCAAAGAGTCTGAAACCATGGTGAAGCATAGCGAACGGTAAGTCAGCCTGTGAAGCAAAAAGTAGTCTATAAGGACTTTGTGAAAGGTGTTGGTTTTTTAATTGATTGATTGATTTATATGTGGGTTTTAACGCACCAAAACCACCATATGATTATGAGAGACGCCGTAGTGGAGGGCTCCGGAAATTTCGACCACCTGGGGTTCTTTAACGTGCACCCAAATCTGAGCACACGGGCCCACAACATTTCCGCCTCCAACGGAAATGCAGCCGCCACAGCCGTGATTCGAACCCGCGACCTGCGGGTCAGCAGCCGGGTACCTTAGCCACTAGACCACCGCGGCGGGGCGTGAAAGGTGTTGGTGAGGACGTGTCGTGTTATGGTGTATTGTTGTCAATCGGTTAGTCTAGAAAGCGCTGTGCCATGACTCATCCGATCACTGAAGGTGTGATGAGAAGGAATGTGAGAAGTCTCTCAGACAGGGTTGCTTAGAAGAGAGATGTAATCGGCAGAGTGCCGAATAGGAAGCCCAACCAGCGCTACAGTTCACGTGGTTCCGTGTGCGTGAGTGTTTTCGGAAGAGGAAAGCACCAAGGAATCACTAGTTGTTGGACTGGACAAGCAGGTGAATATGAAAGTACCTTAGTTGTTCTTGATTATTTTCTAACGCCTGAGTTATCATTTGAGGGCATTAAGAATAATTGTTTTTTCACTATCGCTAAACCCATATCAGCTGTATTGTGATTTCAACCAAACAAGTGTACTTATGTCGAAACGTTTGTAGAAAAATATCTCTGTGTGCTTGTCCAACGCCTCTTACTTAATGGCTCTGCCAGGGGTACCCGTACGTCAGCTCTGGAATCTGCCCGTCGAGTGCCTTTTTCTACAGGTTCTGGCAATGTGTTCGTTTCAAATAAACCCAACTACTCACGACGCACGCGATTTTATCTGTACTATATAAAACAATCATAAAGCTTCATGCCCATTCAGGGGAGCACAGTAGCGGCCGTTATCAACAGCTGCAGCTATCATCATCATTATCATCATCATCATCATTATCATCATCATCATCAGCTTGACTACGCTCACTGCAGGGCAAAGGCCTCTGCCTTGATCCGCCAATCAACCTGGTCTTGTGCTTTCCGTTGCCACGTTATACCTGCAAACTTCGTAATCTCATCAGCCCACCTAACTTTCTGTCTACCCTTCGTGCGCTTGCCTTCTCTGGGAATCCAGTCAGTTACCCTTAATTACCAGCGGTTATCTTGCCTACGTGCTACGTGCCCGGTCCATGTCCATTTCTTCTTCTTGATTTTAACTATGATATCTTTAACCCCGTTTTGTTCCCTGACCCACTCTACCCTCTTCTTCTATCTTAATGTAACAACTATCGTTTTCCTTTCTATCGCTCGATGCGTCATCCTCAATTTAGGCCTAATCCTCTTAGTAAGCCTCCAGGTTTCTGCTCCGGCCGCAGGTAAGTACTGGCAAGATGCAACTGTTATATACCTTCCTCTTGAGGGTTAGTGACAGATTACTAATAATCGTTTGCGAGTTCTTGCGGAATGTTACCGAATCCATTCTTATTCTTCTAGTTATTTTACTCTCATGGTTCGGCTCCATGGTTATTACCTGTCCTAAGTAGACACATTCCTTTACAACTTCCACCATCTCTCCACCTATCGCAAAGTGCTGTTTTTCTGCCGAGACCGTTACACATTACTATAGTTTTGTGCATATAAATCTTCAGACCTACTTTTCTGCTTTCCATGTCCAGTTCTGTAATAATTAGTGGTGTTTCGTCCCCTCAGTTACTCATCAAAGCAATTTCATCAGTGAATCGCAGGTCACTCAGATCTCCATTAACCCCTATCCCTAACTCTTCTCAATCTAGGGTCCATTATTTGTAATTAAAGGTGCAAGCGAACTATCACTTGTTCCTAAAAAAGCAAGCACTCGTAATATAGAGTGGTGTTGTAGTTTACTGGCTGCTTAATAAACACTCATCTAAATGATTAACTTAGTTGAGAGAGATGAATCATCATACCAGAGTTCTATTGTTCTAATGTCGCCACCGGAGGTTATTACTAGAACACAAGACTACTGTCGAAGTTTCGTGTCTGACTTTTGCGCCGAAATCTCAACCACGGAAACTCAGAATCACGTGACATTCGTAATACGAGTGTCGCTATGTAAGAAATACTTTACTGGACACTACAGGCCTGCCTACTACAGCTTATACGTACCGTACATGACTAGCTGCGCACTGCTGAGCTTGTTTGTATCAATCAGGACACCCGCGTTAACCTTGCTGTCATTGTGGAGCGCAGACGTTATGTCCTGGAACAGCTCCCGTACAAACGCGACCTCCTCTTCACTCTGAAATGTCCTGGCCACCCAGAGTGGATACAGCTGGCCGAACGTCGAGGCTGTGAGGTGAAGACACCTCGACAGGCTCACGTCATCCACGAAACTCACTGGCCACTCTTCTAAGTACGGGGCGTACTTCATTACCTGTGCCCAGGTACGAAGAAAAAATTATAAAAAGAATACATGAAGACATTCCTGACCACGTAATTCTTGTGTGAACCAGAAAGGCCTCTTGTAAGCTCGTTAGGCCAAGTGACTTGAGGGCATGAATAGATGTGATTGCTTTTTCAATTGTGCGAAGAATATATGGGCTGTAGGCACGCTGTTTCTCGCGTTAAGCTTCGTGTATTTAGCCTGACAGTTTTTTGAGACGGAGAAAAATATGTGATTAGGAACTTGTGACAACATATGTTTTCCTCCTTACTCTAGAAAACACGAAACACTCTTCCTTATTATGAAATTTAAAACCACCTGTTCACCTTTAAATCTGGTTGGGTATAAGCCATTACAGAAAATTTATAAAAACGAAAATATGTTGGTGGAGTGATTATATATTAGCCATATATATTTTCTACTATTCATAGGTGAGCTTCGCCAGAAAAAGCTCCCGACGTTTCCTTCACATTGTTTTTGTGTTTTCATCGGAATCAGGACTCTCAAATCTGGCGCACAAGAAATAATGCTTCCTACGCGCATAATGTGAATGAAAAATATAGAATTATAATAATACATCCAGCTTCTACGGCTTCTGAATCTGCTTCAAAAATGCTACAGACGTCACACCAGACTTGATCAATTCTTAACAGAAAAATTCGAAAATGCTACCACTTGCGCAAGCAAGACCACCAGGGAGTACATGCTGGCATGTCGTAGCGGCAATTTCCTCAGGTGACCAATGATGCTTCGGATTTCGTGCATGGCTCTTATCAGCACCGTCATCTGACTCCGACCATTACTGCTGAACCTGTAAGGCAGTCCCCTTTCTAAGGCGCCTTCCCAGTCAATTTCCGTTGCGATATACGCAAGATCGTTGAGACTTTTCAACGGTGGTGACATCTTGCCGTTGCCCTTCGATCGCTCGTTGTCGACGACAAGGTCGATGGCGAAGATCGTGGAAGAGTTAGGCCAAGGCACTGATGACTGAATACCGAGATCGTATAGGGTTCGCGCAACCAACATTCTCGCTTTGTGAAAGTCACGAGCAAAAGTCGACGCCAATGATTGTCCAACGCCGAGGTGGAATGTCCGGTTGCCCAGTGCTCTACGCGAACGAAAGATGGAAGGCCGCTCCTGAGGGTCGTGCTGACTGCTAAATCTAGCAGTTCGGCAAAGCTCGATACATTCATCCAAGCCGAGACATCACTGCCCATCGCCTCGAGAACAGCGGAGGCGTCACTCGTCTCGCTTTGTCCGGTGGTTGCCCTGAAGCAGCTGGCGTAGAACAAGGCCATTTGAGTATCGAGGCTTTGGGTGCTGCTCGAGTTTTCCGAGTCGAAGGTCGCCTTGGTCACAAGGGTGTCGGCAACGCGGTGGTTGAAGGTGGCGACGTATTCCTCCAGAAAAGGATGCCTGTCGGGATTTTTCGCTCGCCACCACCCACACACACTGTCGTAGAAGTCTGCGCATGGTCTTGCGTCGGGATTCATCGCGTTCAACATGTACCTGCGGAATGGAAGTCGGGAATAAAGGTTGTCGTTTCATGACATTACTAGTGATGATTACAAACCTCAATGCAATGTATAGATTTACATTGTAATTTCAGTGCTCTAGGCTGCACAGTGGTTCTTTGTATTGGCTAAGACAGAGGAGTTCTTTGTTCTCTAACATCAGCTATTCGTTCCCATCGCGTCGCGAAGGCCATGCAAGTTTAAAGTCGGCAATCTTATCGAAACAAGCTGTTAACTTACAAGAACAGACTGTTGGGAGAGCTGTACGTACAGAATAAAAATAAAAAAATACTTTGGACAAACGCACACTAACATCTGATTGTTCGTACGGGCTTGTCGTGTAGGTTTATTTTTCTTGTACAGCGTTTTTTTCATACTATAAAGTATTTTTTATTCGCGCACAGGGTAAACCTTTATGGTAAATTACTAGTTGCCCAGGCTTATTTCCGTGGTTAATGCTGCTAGAAGCATTCAGAGTGACACAAGTACCTTTAGTAAAGCCAAGGATTATGGTAAAGCTGTTTTCAAATTTGACGCGCTTATTCACCTTCGCGACGCGATGGAAACAAGGAGCTTAGAGGCGATAAAAAACAACGCTGCTTCCTCAACCGGCAAAGGTAATTCCTAAGCAAAAAACCGAACAAGTGCTGAAATGTCGGATCCAACTAAACAAAACGTAGCTGATCCACCTATATAGTAACCGTAATAACCCCAAAGTGACACGTGTATTAACAGGGGTAGATTAGCGTTTATTAAGCATTGTTTCAGCAACAGAAACAAATTTTGAAGCCACGTCATGAATGGCAAGCAGCTCGAAATATCCAGCGCACACCTCACGCAGGAATCGCGCACGAAATTAACATACACAGGAGGAGTGCGGGCCAAGAACTGTCACAGCTCGACACTTATAGCGCGCTGTTCAAAGAAAAAAAGAAGGACAAAACGAGTGCACAAGTATACGCAAGACAAGAGCGAACAGGTGCTACAAGTCTTCCTGCGTCTAGTCTCAGCAGCGCGCTCCTTTTAGGGGCGAAGCTCCTTATAGCGGCACCCGTTCGTCTCTCGTAGTGTGTAACAAGTATAACATTTTGACCTCCAAGGTGGTGCCGGTGAGAGACTTCTTCTGTGCGTTGTTGAACAATGAAAAATAGTGCTTAATGTACATGTCAATGGCTGCTAATGGGGAATGAGAGACAGGAGCATTCGGCTTTTAGTTAACGCGCAGGCTGCGATCACCATTAGCAGCCATTGGCATGTACATTGAGCACTATCTGACAAGAAAGGGTCTACGTTATACTCTCTGGGTGTAACCTCCTTAGCTTTAGAAAGGTTTAGCGAGCGTTGAGCCGCAGGGCCATGAATACAATGAACTTGTATATACCATGAATGAACTCGAGGTGGTTAAAAATGGGAAGTAGATACGAAGCGCAAGCCGTAAGAAAGTAAAAGCCGAATTCTCCGCCTCTCATTTCCCATCAGCAGCCATTGGCATGTACATTGAGCACTATCTGACTGAAAAAGTTTGCTACCTCATACTCGCTGGGCGTAACCTCCTTGGTTTTGGAAAGGTTCAGCGAGCGTTCGGCCGCAGTGCCATGAATACAGTGAACTAGTATATACCATGAACTCGAGGTGGTTAAAGGTGGGAAATGGACCCGAAGCGCAAGCCGTAAGAAAGTGTGCGTGTGCCACCTCTCGTTTAGTCCTTGGAATGTCCGCTGGATGGCGTTGCTTCTATATGGGGAATATATGATGAAAAGATGCGAGATGGTGGTACTTGGAGTGTTGAATAGATGGACGAACGGATACATAGACAGATGCATGGATGGACGCATGAACGGACGCAGGGGCGGCTGCATGGACAAACGCAGAGACGGATGCACGAACATACGCACGCACGGACGGGCCGATGGACGCATGGACGGTCACACTGACGGACACATGGACGGATGCAAGCAAGAACGAATGGACGGACGAATTCTTCGCCCCACTCTCCATCATTCACTCCGTGGATATGCTGCCATTTTTTTGTAAACGCGGCCGCGGCCGCGTGTTAAATGACTGCCGGCCTCTCTGGAATGACGAGTCTGATAAGCGCACGAGCCGGAAAAACCCCGCTCCGGGGAGGCAATGCCTCTTGGAGGCGACGACCTTTAGAGCACACCCAGCTTGAGCACATGCGCTATCTCGGCACTGATAAGAAAAATGCGATAATGTTTCGAATCTCTGAGGACTGCCAAATGGTGTAGCGTGCATACAAATTGCTTGAAGTTAGCATTCCTGGCAATAAGATAAAAATGAACGCAATAGAGTGTGGTTGCTATATGCAGTATCAAGCTCGAAAACAGGAACGTGAGCTACGGGCAGAGCTAAATGATTTGGTGAATATTGAAGCAGAAAACCCGGGCTTATTCACACATCAACTGCCGGTTGTCAAAAACAAAATTGAATGTGTGAAGAAGATAAATATAAAGGCGCAATTATACGAGCAAGAGCTGAGAGATACCTCCTGGGTGAAGCCCCGACAAAGCGAGCCTTGTCAGATGAAAAGGCATATGCGCGAGCTCTCGACATACTAGAGATAGAATGGAATGGTAAAATATTGAGAGAACATAAATATATTATGAAAGTTTTTGAAAACTATTATCAGGAATTGTTTGCTTATCGCGAACCAAAGGAGCCGGGTTTTGTAGATGAGTTCTTGATAGCAATGCCGCCAATTAATGCTGAGAACACAAATTTATTGGAAATGTCTATTAGCATAGAAGAAATTGTGAAGGCTATCGATGATCTTGGCATGGGCAAATCACTTGGTCCAGGTGGCATTAATGCCGCCTTTTACAAGGCGTTCAAGGAGGATATGGCCGCCGCATTTCATGAGGTTCTTTCAGAGTCTTTAGCTCGCGGAACTCTGCCTCCATCGTTTAATCGGGCACACACCGTGCTGATTCCTAAAGGGAAAGAGCAACATGTTTTACGCAAAGTGACAGGATACAGGCCGATTACGCTAACAAACGTAGATTATAAGGTGTTTATGAAAGTTCTGGCAAGGAGGTTGCAAGAAGTTATATACAAGTAGGTCGGGTCACATCAGACTTGCGGCGTCAAGCGTAGGAGCATATTCACGATTATTCATGTTGCCAGGAGCATTTTAGAGTATTGTGACGCGGTGCTTCTAAAAGTAGCTATGTTGCAAATTGATCTAGCCAAGGCTTTCGACATGGTTCCACACAATATACTCTTCATGCTAGCTGAGTACGTTGGTCTTGGTGCGATCATATGTAAAGGTATTAGATTGGCATACAAAAGTTCAACCACAAATTTAATTGTAAATCGAGAACGCTCACAGCGCATAGAAGTACTTTCCTCCGTGCGTCAGGGGTGTCCTTTAAGTCCTTTGCTTTCGCTCTACTTTTGGAGCCACTCTGTCAGAAAGTTATTCACCACACAGGGATTAATGGTCTCAGGTTGCAGTCATGTGAAGTGCGTGTTTTGACATACGCCGACGATATTGCCTTTTTTTGCTGTCGATAGAGAGAGTGTCACTTCGTTATTAAAAATCACTCAAAGGTTTTGTGGCACGAGTGGAAGTTTAATTAACAAAGATAAAAGCATTGGTTTATGGCATTGGTAATTGGGACCTCACGCCCAGTTCCTTTGGAAATATTCAGTGGCTCACGACGCCTAGTCGTTACCTAGGGGTACCATTGGACAGGTATCAAGAGAGTGAAACATTTTGGCTTGAAAAGGCTGAAGAACTGCGCGCGACCGCCGAAGGATGGGGCGGTCGTGGCTTATCAATTTTCTCTCGGTCAGCTGTATGCAACGTGTTTCTGGCTGCTAAAATTATGTACCTTTTGCAAGTACTTAGTTGTAAGCGTAAAACCATTCACAAAGTCCACAGGATATTCGCCACGTTCATCTGGAGCTCTACGTGGGAGAGAACATCTAGAACGAACTTGTTTCGGCGAGTTAAGCAAGGAGGGCTGTCTCTGTGCTATCTGTTTCTTAACCAAGTAATATCACGTTTCCTGCTCATTAGAGACCAGAGAGACTTTTTTTACGTTCTTTATTTCAAACAACGCTGTTACACCACATGCCTGACTTCTTTGTATCTTCAGACAGGCGAGAACGACACACCTTGTCACCGTTCTTGCGCGAAGTTGTGTTCTCATATCGTTTCTTAAGGGCGAGGTTTTCGATAGATTACCTAACTAATGTGAAAAGAAAGCGCTTTATGAAAGACCTAATACAGAATGTTTTTCCTGTGCCCCTGTACCGTTCAAAGTATGAAAAATCATATGGTCATGGCGTACTAAAGCGAGTGAAAAACATGTGTATACCACCCAATGTGAAAACCTTCTTTTTAAAACTTCATACGGGAACCTTGCCAGTAAAAACGTGCCTTGAAGAGAGAGGGATGTATGTACCATGGGGAAGCAGCTGTCTCCTGTGTAACAAACCTGAGACCATCGAACATGTGTTTATTGATTGTAAGAACGCTATTTTCTTTCGGGACATTTTACAGAGGACTTTGAAAAAAGATTTGCCTCTTACTCCTTATGGAATACGTTTTTTGCCTTGTGATAGTTCTGTGCAAAATTTGGTTGTTATATTTTTACTTGGTCTTCATTCGGTTTGGCGTAGTATGCTATCGTACAGACACTGTGATGTGAGAGTTCTATTCGTTAATGAGTGTTTCGTGGAAGCTGTTATAAAAGTGCGAGATGTGTATAATACTACCGACTGTGTTGAAGATGTAATATCTTTGTTTGACGCGTTATCACGCATGAAACACGTGTGATAGTGATTGTCATATTAGCTTGACCTGTAGTCAAGAAGGCAATAAAGAAAAAAATACGTAAGAAATAGTACTTGTATTTGGACCAATATGTAATTATGTAAAATGTGAACAGTCATGATATGCAAGACAATAAAGAAAAAAAGCGCTCCGTGGCATAGTGAATAGCGCTGCGCGCTGGGAATCGAGAGGTTGCTGGTTCGATTCCACATGACAAATTTTTGCCTTCTGTCTTCTTTTCTCCGCAATTTTTTAGTATACATCTTTCAACATCACTTCCGTGACAGATGTACGTCAGCAGAGCCATGGTGGAACCCGTGATAAAACACTTTAGGGTTAAAAAACGGCGCTCTGATCGCCCGCCGTAACGCTGACGTCTTAGGTTGGCTCGAAAACGCAATCCACAAGCGCCGTCACTGCGCCATAGCACGCAGCTGACAGTTACATTTGGGGCTCGAACATTCTTTTGTAGCAAGTGTAGTTCTAAATCCTACGTTCAATGCAGCTATGCTGCTATGAAACCTGAGAAACGGCGTGGCACGGGCCCCCAGCGGTTGCTGTTCGGACGATTCCTGCAGCTGCGTTTATCAAACTTGCGATAACATCAATATTTGTGGAAGCATGCCAGCTTTTGTTTTAGATGCGGAGCATCTAATACTCGAGGCTTGTAGTGCGGCGCCGTCCGCAAGCTTCCTCCTCCTTCTTCCACCATCTGTGCAGCCCTTCCTCCTCTACACACCGCGCGCGCTTCACTCCACCATCTGTGCACCCTTCCTCCTCTACACACCGCGTGCGCTTCTCCTCTTCACGAACATTCGCTAGCTGTATAATGTAGCGCGCATGCGCCGTCACGCTTCGAGAACATCGGCAGCTGACGCGCGCGCATGCGCCGTCGCGCTTCGAGAACATTCGACAGCTGACAGTGCATGCGCCGTCGCGCTGTATATATACTCAAGGTCGGCGCTCGCTCGCTCAGTTGCCGCTCGTCGGTTGGTTTGTACGGCGCGTCGACGTCCAAGGTCGCGGTGAAATGAATTCCAACGAATCCACAAACACAATGATCGACGTCCCTTCGACCAGCGCCGCCCTTTCGCATACGTGTGTACGTGTTCACTCATTTAACACCCCCTCCTACAACCACGTTAACCAGTTTAGCCATCGACCCAAGTAAGTCGCAATTTAACACCCCATTTCACAACCACGTTAACCAATTTAGCCATCGACCCAAGTAAGTCGCACTTTAACACCCCGTTAACCAATTATATGCTCCGCATCCTCCTCAGTGTTCCCCCGAGGGAACCTGCGGGCAATTTTTTTTTTCACGGGTATAGCCTCGTTGAGTGCATTCAACGACTCGGCGTTCAGCTTTCACGCTACTTTGCGCCGGGTTTTACTGAGATCCTGCTTGTTACGTCAGTTGAGATACGTGTTGTGTAAGTCAGTTTCGTCGGGTTGTTTCTGCTTTCAGGTGGAGCGAAAAAGCACCGGAGGATAGCCGGTGAGAGACGCAAGCAGGAGGAATAATCTTCGTTGACAAGAAATAAAAGTAATCACGCTTGGCGAGGCCATGCGCGTATACTGATGCGCTCTCTTGTAGGGCACGAGCGTTAGCCACTTGTTTGCGAAGTGTATTCAGCCAACTTATGGTAATTATAGCAACAAGTTTTAGCCTATTTTTAGTTATAGCGGTTTAGACTTTGTTAGTTTATTTTACCCGGTTTGAAGCATTGCAAAGTTTGTTTTAGCTCACTATGAAACACTTCGCTGGGTACATGACCACGCCACATGGGATCATTGAATGTGCAAGCCGAGCCGCTTAAATGCTACCTTCTTAAAATTGGTAACCACTATTTCATCATCTACAAGTGTGCGTAATACACGTCGACGTGACGAGAGTGAATTTCTCGGTGACGCTGTTGGTTATACTGCGAAAGCGTCGGCCGTGGGTTACACTGCCTTCAAATATCAGCGAGATGCCCTTCGATCCGCGATACGAGGATCACGTTTACGTGAGTCTTCCAAGCACATTGTCATAAAAATAGTGCTTCAAGCTTTTGTTCGTCTCTAAGCAAACAGCGTAGCAGACAGTGTCCGCATTTGAATCTGCATGCTTTCGCCGCTTGTGTATTGTACCGTAGTTCTGGTCCCTTCACAGCAGATCTCCTAATGCAGGTAAATCAATGTCCCGTGATGTCCACTCACGCGTTATTACCGAAAACTATGGACCATCTCCCCGCAGGGAATTTCGACAGGATGCGAAGCCGCAGCTCTGCGCATGACGTTTACCTTATTGAAACGGGCGTGAACACTAGTGCTGGAAAAACGGTTTTAAGCGAAACTCGGTGTAGCATTTAGTCGAGTGAGTGAGTGAGTGAGTGAAACAACTTTATTCGGTCCACAATAGACGCGAGTAAACTCAGCGTCACCTGGCTAGGCCCACTCGGGGACCATCAGGTTAAACCTGACGGCCCTCGCGCGGGCCCTCTGGACAGCCAGGATTTGAGAGGTGAACGTTTGTTTGAAACGCAAATACACGGGAGGCTGGACGCGTTGAAGAAGGTAGCGCTAGGCTTCCTTGTCTCGCATCTTGTCGGTGTGACCCTCGCACCGTCTTTATTCTCGAACATGGTAGGTGTTCTTGTCTCGCACCTCTTCGGTGTCCCTGGTCTTCCACTGCCGACGCTTGCACTCGGCTTCCCTGGCCTCGTCGGTATTGCCGTCGGCATTCGCTAATGCGATCGGCTTCACTAACAGTCGCAACACTGGTGACAGCCGGGAAACGTACGCGCTCACTAGCGGGAAGCATGCCGCGATGGCGTCCGGCCCATCGGCGCGATCGAGCGGCGAGCAGCGGCGCGCTATCCACATTAGGGAGTTTCATAATAGCGCACCGCGAGCCCTTGTAGTGCGGTCACTGCCACTGCAAATGCGTCGTAACGTGAGTCGCCATTCGCGTTCGCCCGCAGGAAATCCGAAATAGCGGCTGCGAGTGGGGCCCGCATGGGGCCAGCAAACGCTGGTTTCGAGGCTACGGTGTCGCTGCGATTGTGCGTTGTGGTTTGCAGGAGGGGAAACGCTATTCTAAAGCTAATATAGCACCCACAATGCTGGCGACGCCCGCAGAACCTGCAAACGTTATTCTAGAACTCGCTATTGTCGGTGCCGTCAGATTGTCAAGGCACGCGCAGCACGCGCACCCGTGGGCTCGTGGCTTCTCAAGGACAGATGGAGAGAGGTGGCACGGATGAGATGATGCCAAAGTGAGGAATAGGCTCAAGCGTCGCGACCGGTAGATAGAGTAAAGCGAGAGTGTATAGTGGCTCGAAAAACGCCACTATAGAAAGAGAGCTGACACGCTGCAAGCGTGCGGTAGGCGCGCGCGCGAGAGAGAGAGAGAGAGAGAGAGACGTCACCACGCACTGCTAGGAGGGCACCGCACCAAAACCTACATGAGGGGAGCGGTGCGGACGGAGGGACAGAGTTACACAGGCTAATCAAGGAGCTGCTTCGCATCTCAAAACTTGCAAGAGTGTTAATTCATCCATTACTTACAGGGTAACATTATGACATCCCGCGTGGGAATCGTTGTCAGCGCAGGCATTCGCCAACTCGGGTGCTGCCTTTATTGCAGCTGCCGTTGAGTTCTTGCTTTCCGTTAGGTAGTAAACGGTAGCGAACACTATGGCGATGATGACGGCTAGGATCAAGAATACGAGGCAGCCCAGGGTCTCGGTTGAGAAGGGGAACTGCCTAGGCGGTGATGGGCTGCTCGGTGTCGCCTCCTGTTTCGGTGACTGCTTATCGGACGGACCACCAGGATGTTTCGGGGAGCCATCCTCGGGAGTGCAATGACCCGGTGAGGTGGCGTGGTGGTCGGGCACTGTTCGTACCAGTTTTGGTGGCGCAGACGCCTGACCTGCGCAAAAAAAAGAAAAAAAAACAGAGTCCGGAGTCGCTCAAATGCATATCTACGTAACTCTGTAAGCTCAAGCAAATTTGCTTCCAGTTTGCATTGAGGCGAATGCTTCTAACTTACAGTAGCCTAAAGTCACAAACCACGATATGGTGAACTCGTGAGATGCACTTACGCTATACATGGATTCTGTGTGCAATTCGCTAGCCTATAAGTTAGTTATGGTAATATCTAGAGACCGCACTTTAGGCAAAATTTAGTTTTGTTCCGCTCCTATCGCGGCCCTTTGACATACGAGTATGAATTATATCGTTAAAAAGGGCTTTTACAGTGTTGTTATAGTGTTTATTATTGCCTATTTTGGCATTTGTGCCTAAATACCTATAAATGCCAACTATTATAAATGAAGGCTATTTAGTCTTGTGTTTCACTTTCAGGTGCTGTTATTAATCATGTTATTGAGCGAACGCGTTTAAAAATCCAAAATGTTCAACCTCATCTTTTACAAATAGGTCTTGGAAAACAGCTGCTACAAGTAGTGAATTGGGGTGCATCGGCGAGAATACGCGGCTGCGATAGCAAGGCAGGAGCTGTCCTCGAATAAAACCACGGAAAGCCTTCACGAGAAAAGCTATTGAAGAACAATAGAAGGGAAAAAATGAGCTGCGCAAGTGGCTTTTCTTCTGTTTGCAAGTTACTTTTTAAAATACCGTGAAACACTTTTTTGAGTACCCACGAAATGAATTCACTGGAAAAGCGTATTGCCTCGAAAACACGACGCCACAAAATTTTTAAGCATATGTCCGGTACGAGTGGAGTTATAAAGATTTGTCACACGCAGCAATCGCATCCTCTATCGTCCTGGCGAAAGCGCTGGAAGCTAAGCAGGGAGGAGTGGGAGGGGCTAACAAAAACGTCGTGCGCACCTCCGGACCTTAAGCTCTTTTCTTTCTTTTCTTTTCTTTTCTTTTTGAATGCGCGGGTTTTTTAATGTGATTGCGCGCGCACGCGTGCACAAGTTGCGTCTCCCCGCGGCAATGTCTGCAACGACCAAGCGCGCTATGTTCAAGCCAGGCAAAGGCCGATACGCCCGAAATTTATGGACTTACTACGAGTGATTTTGGGGCTTATTCCGTGATTTGTCGGGAGATGATAAAGCTCTTTTTATCTGTTTATGATACTTTATTGTGAATTCCAGGCCACGTGCTGCGCTATATTATTTGGCTCGCGTGTTGTCAGGAGCCTCTACTACCGATCGGCAGCGTTTTCAGACCATGCTCAAGAAGTGTTGCAGGGCCAGCGAAGAAACTATTTGTGCACGATTGAAGCCTACCAATGGGAGGCATGTATGCCTCCCTTCTGACATCTTAATGATCTGGCTATCTGCCTTTGTACGGCCCTTCTCATACGAGCTAAAAAAGAAGACCAATCCACGTGTTTTTAAGTGTTGAGCGCTTGGCGGCTTGCTGCCACAAAATTTTTCCGGCACAGCAAGAGCGTGTGCGGCGTTGTTACATATCTCGTGAATCAAGTACAGAAATGTTCTCTTGCAAGATTACTTTCCCTAAATTGCGATCGCATAAAAAATAAAGCGTCGCCAAACGGGGGATGTCTTCACAATTCCATGCATGCAGCTGAGTTGTTCGATGTCTCGCCTATTCCGGCCTGCTCAAGGCGTGGCAGGTTGGAAAAGTTATTGTAATAGCAACGTACCAGTCTGCGCAGCGTCCCCCATTTATATTGCAATGATTTACTGAATACATGAGAATGCTATGAGTACATGACGATGCATACTAAACCTGCTATCAATACTCCTCACCTTATCTTCACTCGTCACCCTCACTTCCCTTTCCCACCCCTTGCCTTAGCACGTTATAATTGCATGGCTATTTCATGCACTGCTGTAGGAGCTGCTTGGCGTGTTCCCGCTTTACCCGTTTCCCTCTTCTTTCTTTCCTACACGCCCTGACATCACTCCCACCCTCACGTCTCTTTTTCCTTTGTTAGACATTACACACACCTGTGTTACCCTAGAAGCTGCATGGCACATATACGATTTCTGTGGCACGTGCCGACTTTAGTGCAGATATCAACGGCCTCATCGACGGTTTTAACAGATGCGCCGTTAAGAACCATTCTCTCGCTTATATATTTCAGCGTCAATGGTTTCTGTACCACTTAACATTACTTTTCGTGTATTCTTTCCCGGCATCGTTGTATGTTACTTGCCTACATAACGAACACATCAAGACGCACTGCGGAAGGTCCAGATCTAGAGGTATTTAGTTGCAAAATCAGCTGGCTTACGGGACGGTGACGTCGGCTTTGGGATACGCTAAGCGAAGTGGCAGTGGTCGCGGTTGTTGCGTCATTCGCTTCGGTTTCCTCGCCCGCCACCGTGCTCGCTGAAGTCAGTGCCTCTTTCGACGCTACTTTCGATGCCACATTCGGTGTCACTTTTTTCGGCGCCTCTTTCGACGCGACCTCCGGCGCCTTGAGTTGCACCTGTCCCTTCGGAGAAGTAGCAGCGCCATCGCTCGAAGCGGCCTTCTTGCTGGACGTGATGTAGCCGGGAGCCCTGCGCAAACAAGCAGTCAAATACAACAATGTGATGCACTCTTGGAAAAGGTAGCAGTACGTGCTACCTTTGTGGTAGTAATGGTTTGTCACATATATATTACAACCCTGCGAATAAGTACAGGTAGTAATTTCGAGGGTGGTAACAGCTATTACCATTGCCGTTACTACCTGGTAATGTTACTACCCTAGCCGTTAACAGCCATGAGCAGTAACTTTCAAAAGTTTTAAGAAAATTTTGTAAGTGGTACTACCATGCTTCTTTTGAGATAATATTTCTCTATTGTTAATGCTGGTAAATTAATGTCTCATCACGAAACAACTTCGGGTAATCTTGCGGGGTGTGACATGAGCGTGAAGAATACATGCACCTAACATGGTGACTACACTACAGTACCGTAAAGGACTACCGGAATATACAAACAGGAACTCCACTGGCTGTATGCACAACGAATGGGCAAATATATTGAGAAAGTGAAGTTTATTGTGTACTTATCTTGTGAATACAAAATCGAAACATGAAATCATTAAGTACACTTTAATGATTTACTTGCGTTGGTGCACCTTCTGACACTATTGCGATTATAAATTTTATTGTCGTTTGGCACGAAGATCGCATGCTAAAAAATGCTTGTAGTAGTACTGTACAACACCCTGTGTTTCCGAGTGTTAGTTTCTTTTTTATGTAACAGTAAGCCTGCATCACTGTATACATTTTCTTTTTTGGACCCAGGACAAGCCTTTGGCTACGGGTTCAAGCAGTATGATGATCTTTTGTGTCGTATGATTCAACAAATAAAAAAAAAGATCTAGTAAAGGCAGTGTATACATCTTAGAAGTGAGCACGAAAATTTAATTGATCTTCTGGTATCCAAATGTTACAAGGTAAAGAAAAATTAAAATGAATCTAGTTAATCACATTAATCACGTGTGTATGTGTACAATATTGAGCGCACGGCGAGTACAGGACAACTGAAACTCCGGCTGTCCCTTTCTTACTCTGAAGGAATGTGTGTGCCATCGTCGAAGAATAGCCTCTTCGCCGTGCGTTTCCAGATGCTGACCTGTTTTGAAAAAATGTTTCACAATTTCCAGTACTTCGTACTCAACTATAGGAGAGCACTGAACCCACAAAACCGTCCCGCTAAAAACGCCGCTGAGAACACACTGTGGTTCCAAGGTAATTCCCATGGGTGACACGAAATAAACAAATGCGATGCTCATGGCGAAGCTCTGAGACCTTGGATCTACTTTGAAGACGCATGTCTGACACAAGTGAGCCTTTCTGTTTCAGGATGAGTTATGGAAATGTGAGCTTAGACCACTACTATATTACTTGGTTAGGCGTGTTTGGGGACGTAGCACAAGATTTTTAATTAGCCGTACTCATACAAAATCACCTGTCATATCTTTTCATAAAACAAAGGGCCACAAGAAAGCAATATATACACCGGCCGAAACAAGGTAGTCAATCCATCAACATAGTTTCAATGCATTTTCATATTTTACAGTGCTAATATATTGATGCTTAAAAAGTAATAATTGTTCCGAAGGTTTTACGTGCCAAAACCACGATATCGTGAGACACACCGTATAGTCAGGAACTCCGGATTAATTTTGCCATCTTGTTTACCTTGATCCGTCTGTCTTGTTAGTTTGCAGAAAATTACAAGGTTAGTTGTAATTGTTCATTGCAGCATGTGTAGCACTTGTTTATTGTTTATTAACTTGTACTTTCCCGTTTTGACAATAGCACAATGGCGCTTAGAAAACTCGGTTCCGTAATTTAAGACAGGTGTTTTTTCTTGACCCATGGACACCTTCCGCGTGGGTTTTTTTTTTGTTTAAACATGATACGTCATGATGATTCTTCCTAAAAATAGTTACCATAGATGTGACTACCATTTTAGATAAGATAGTTGACGGCCGGGTAGCAAAAAGGTAGTAACGAGGCAAGAGAGTTAATAAACGTTGCAGTTACTACCCTTTTAGTTACTGTGTACTAACCTAGGTAGTAAACTTGAGGCAAAAAGTTAGTAATGATTGCAGCCAGTAACTGTTTACTAATGTAGTAGGCAGGTGGGAAAAGGTTAGTAATGGTCCAAGAAAAGTAGTAAGCACTACAGTTACTATTCATTTGCTAGAAGTTGCTCCCATTTTACTAAATTTTTTTAACAGTGTAGGCATGAGGTTTTTCCAGCTGTCATCTTTGATCTCTTTCCAGTGTAGAGGCTCATAAAGCAGCTTCTCAGAACGCGACGAATTATGCAAAAGCGAAACGCGTACCATTACAAGTCGCCCACATTTCTCGTTCCTCGTGTTGAACGGCACTGTTTACTGTTGTAACGAAGCAATCAGACCAATGAAACGCAAGCGACGAGTTTGACGACGTTTCACGGCGGCCTTGACTTCATTTGCGCACCTGCCGCGAAACGACGCAGCTTCGTATCGCGTTCTCAAGGTGGCGCTCGTTTGGACTCCCTTTGATGGTGGTCGCATGGCCGATTTTGAAGGCGGTAATACAAGCGTGGTGGCATTAACTATACGACTGGCCGAAATTAGCTTCACGTTCTTCATTAAGGTGGTAGTTTATATGATGCAGTGAAACAACTTTCGCAATGTCATGTCTCTTAACCTCCTCCGCTAGCGTTAGAGCTCATCTTCTTCCGCGAGTATTTTATATTCATGTTTTCTTCAGACTAAAAGTCCCTTAATGCCAAACTAGTTAAACTTTACACGAGTTTCTATAGATACATTATAAAACACTGACAGCATAAAATATAGGAGACGAAACACAACAAACAGGAGACTTAATTTGGTGAGAATAAATACATATATACGAGATGAGGGAATGAGAAAAAGATAAGAAAAGGCCAGCACAGCACTGCCACCACATCTGTTATGCTTCAAACATAGTTATTTTCGCCCTAGGCTGCAACCTAATTATTAATTTCTCCATTCAAAAGCGACAATGTGCACGAAGACGTATTTCAGCAAGCTTATTTGCCAATTGCACTTTTATAACTTGTGGGGTTAACTTGAACATCTTTCTCTCTGCTCGTTCCGTCCTGTTTTCTATCGCTATATCCACTGTCGCTTTGTTTCTAACGTATTCTTACCCGAAAACTGCCATCAGAGCACCAGTGGACCCCGCTAAGTCATGGGCCGGGGCTGGAGTTGTGGTGCCGGCCACGTGAATGCCTAATGGGCTCCGACTGCCGGACACTGGAGGCGTTCGGGACGGCGTTCGCGTCGGCGTTCGGTTCGGCGTGGTCGCCTTGCGCGGGGAGCCCGTGTGGCGTGGACTCATGTTTCCAGGACTGCTTAGTGCCGAGCTGCCCGGCTAGCGAGCGGTGGCCCGCGAACTTGCCGCGCCTTCCGATGGCTTAACGCGTTGAGGCGAGTGGGACTTGTTAGAGAGGTCAGCCAAGACCGCGAATGAGGACGGAGAGAAGAGGACTGTGCGAGGGGCCAATAATCGGCTTTCGATTACGGTGATGACGGCTCCCCGCTCGCGACTCTTCTTCTACTTCAGCAACGACTTGTTGGTATGCGACAGAGACGTGGTTCATACCCACGACGAGGGAATTGGTTGGGAAAGTGAAACGTTAATTTAAAGTTAAAATTCAGTACGTCATTTGAGAACTGATTGGACGCAAAGTAAGAAGGCAAAACTACGTGTTCAATAAAAATAACCATCCAAAGAAAAAACTGGGTTTCTTTTGTTACTCTATTGCGCGAAAGAAACAAATTGAACAATAGGAAAAAGATCACGGTCTCGTCGTAAGGCCAAGCACAAAATGAGATAGCAAGAAATTGATTGTCGCACGAAAAACGACAAGCAGCTACATACTTGCAGTGTGCATGTCGCTGAAGCACAAAGAAGGACGCTCGAAAAGAACTCGCAGGTACACAAAGGACAAGCCTGAACTGACAGCTGTCACAGTTGTTACGTCTGTGTGTTTGAGCCACGCACTTCAATTCTCGACCACACAGACGACGGCGGCGGCAGCCGAAATTGCATCATCATCAGTGGGAATTTCTAAGATTTTATTTTTACTAGCACGTAAAGAGTTAATCGTGTTCGAAAAATTTAATTCAGCAACAAAATAAGTTTTGAATACGCTAAGACAAGCTAACCCAAGACCAACAACCCACAAGACCAAAAATTACGATTATGATACCGTTGCACGTATCCACAAGAAAAACTAATACTAGCGAACGTGACGACTACCCCATTTTAGCGTGCAATAAAAGGATAGAATCAACTCTAAACTGATAAATAACACTGAACACGTCACTGCTACATTACAGCGAAAGTTTTTATAAGACCACAACTCGGGTCACGCACAACACCGTAGTGGTACGCTGCTGCCACCGCAGGTATCCGCCACCACATCGCACGAAATTAGAAAAATGAAGCCTAGCACCAAGTACACAGTCGGGCTCGAATCCGGGTCCACTGGGTGCCAGCCCATTATCCTACCACTAAGCTACGCCGTGGTTGCGACTTGTCGGCAAACTCGCCTCAGGCAGGCTTGAAGTCGGGAAAGCAATTACGATAATACGACTTATAAAGCGTTTTAAAACAGTGAGAGAACTATCAGTCGTCGCGCAATGCGAACAGCGTAAGAAGTGGGTCGTCCAATGCTCCAACCCATTACAAAAGCTCGTTCTTGTTCATCTATTACTTGTGGCACATGCCCACTTCAGTCATTATTACTCATCGTTGTCAGCCACTGCATCGACAATTGGCGCAAAATTTCTTGCGAGTGTTTAGCAGACACCACGCTTTTCAGAAGAATGACAAAAATAGCATAGCGGATGCCGGCCTACCACCCAAAGTACCACCCAAAAATTTTTATTATAAATGCCATAGTGGGTATCAAGCAAGTGTGCTTGCAGCAGTTACCCAATGAGTGTTTGCCATAGGGCGAAATTATGCCATAGGGCGAAAATTTATTTCAGAATGTTAGACTTGGATTGTGAATTATTAGCATTAGACTTGTGTCTCCCCGGATACCACCTTTTTTCAATCGTAAATTGTTACTTCCCCTCCGGTGGGCAAAGCACGCGTTATCTTGACAGCGTTTTGGTAGCATGTAGAAAGGAAATTGTACTCACAGGAGACTTTAATTCACACCATTTGTCTTGGGGTATAAGGACAGATTCTTGTGGTAGGCGACTGTGGGAATGGACTATTCATCACAAACTTTCCTGTCTGAATAAAGGTCATGTAACATTTGTCCGAGGTCAAACTAGCTCAGTATTGGATTTAACGTTTTGCTCCAATGCAATCAAGATTTTGTCATGGGCTGTTCTGGATTCGGCAACTAACAGTGACCATCTTCCTGTAGTTTTTGACATTACTTGTCCAACAATAACTTTAGATCAGCCAAAACGCAAATACATCAACCATAGCAAATTTCAAGCCTGCCTCCGTTCTGCCGTTTTCAAGCTTGGAAATGCCAGTACTAAGGAGATTGCATCTACGATTGGTTCAATGCTGGAGGGATCTAGAAAAAATTCTGAATTTTCTATTCCATCCAATAAACGATCCTCCTCTCGTTGGTGGAACGATGAGTGTACGCGCGATTATAGAAGACGAAAAGCCGCTTGGAAAAAACTTTTCTTAATCAGAGCCCAACAAAGTGGAAAGACTATCAATTCCTTGCTGGCGTATTTAAGCGTACAGTGAACCGCGCGAAAGAAGAATACGAGAGTAGACATTTTGATTATCTTTCTAAATCAAAAAATAAGCGTGCTTTGTTCGCTTATCTTCGGAAGAAAAGTACTACCAGCACCTTTAACGTTGCAGTCATGTGTCTTGACGCCAGTAGAAATGAACACCTCTCTAGAAGACATAGCGCAAGGTTTAGAACGCCGCTTCACTGCGAATTTTTCGGCTATTCAGTCCGTTCTGGTAAACTTGCATGAATTTCCAGAAGTTTCTTTAGCTGAATTGAATCAGACAGTATTATGCTTACCGAGGACGGCTCCCGGACCAGATGGGATTACGAACTCTATGTTGAAATGTTTACTCCAGGAATCGCCTAATCTTTTGCTAGAACTAGTGAATTATTCTTTAGGGAATGCATGGATACCTCCAGAATGGAAACTTGCCAAAATTGTATTGTTGCTAAAAAATGAAAATGATGCATACACGTTGGATAACATAAGGCCGATCGCACTGACATCAAACTTAGTGAAATTGGTTGAGAGAATCATCAATATACGAATTAATGAACTTATTAACATGAGGTCTATTATAAGTCCCTTTCAAATTGGTTTCAGGGCTGGTTGTTCAATTTGGGATGCCCACGTTGACTTAGAAAGTAGGCTTCAATTAGCTCGGCTACATAAAAAATATGCTGCTTTAGTTACCTTAGACATCGCTAAAGCATATGATACCGTGGAGCACTGTATTTTGATAGATCGATTAGAATACCTTGATTTTCCATCATGCATAGTTGCGTGGGTTCACAATTTTCTCGCAGACAGGAAATTTTATTGTTTTAAAGATGGGTTTTCATCATCTACTCATACCCAAATGAGGGGAGTACCGCAAGGCTCGGTGCTTTCCCCGGTGCTACTTAATTTACTAATGAGCACCATCCCACGTAAACAGGATATAACAACTTATGTTTATGCAGACGATATCGCATTTTTTGCAATGGCAGATAACATTCAGACCTTATATGAACGGCTGCAGACTTACCTTAATATATTGGAGAGCTGGCTCGATGGCAACAGCTTTTTACTTAATCCGAGTAAATGTGCCCTCATTGTTTTCCCGCTGCAATACCCTGTGAACATCTCTCTGTCTTACCATCATGAGGATATACCACAGGTGGAATCTGTTAAATACCTTGGAGTAATTTATCACACATTTATTTATTTATTTATTAGAATACCCTCAGGGCCCGTAGGGCATTACAGAGGGGGTGGGTACAACATTTATAACACACAAGAAAAAAAGACAAAATAAAGAAACAAGTGTCAGATGCGCAAATAAGGAAGGCAACATAAGTCAACTAAAAATGTATAAGAAAGAATTCAAGCACATACAAGACAACGATAGATAATGGAAACTGCGTATAGTTACAAGCATTGTTGAGAAATTGCAGTCTTGAATAACAAAGGGTCTCTTATTGTTACAACGGAAGAGGGAAGGTGGTTCCAATCGGCGGCTGTTTTCGGTAAGAAGGCTGCTGAATAGAATTTGGTGCGGCAAAACGGAATGGCAACCTTATG
The DNA here is from genome assembly GCA_013436015.1 of Rhipicephalus annulatus. Classification (NCBI taxonomy): domain Eukaryota; kingdom Metazoa; phylum Arthropoda; class Arachnida; order Ixodida; family Ixodidae; genus Rhipicephalus; species Rhipicephalus annulatus. The sequence continues at coordinate 27,210 of WOVY01005334.1, forward strand.
CTGGTGATCAAGGCGCGATGAGTGGTATGACGGTTGTGAAATGAGGTCTCGCTTCATTGAACGATTGTGAAAAAATATCTTATGAAAAAACTGCAGTCGCGCCAGTTTCCTCCGGACAGTTAAATTGGGCAGGTCAAGGTTAGATTTCATTTCTGATATGCTAGCAGTACGGGAATAATTAGAACAAATGAACCGAACTGAGCGGTTCTGAACAGATTCTAACGCGTTGATTAAATTTTGCTGCACGGGATCCCATATAGCGGACGCGTACTCAAGCTTTGGGCGAATTAGTGATCGGTATTGCTGTAACCCATTGAACGACGCGACCCAAGCTCTCAAGTGCGCATGTGCACAATCTTATCCCCCTTCCCTCTCCCCCTTACTTTCCTATATATATTCACGAGTGTGAATAAAACTGGCTGTTCTTTTCTGTTGGCATGGTCCGACTGTCACGTTTACTGCTGGAGCGGCGTGGCCGCCTCCCAACTAACAGTGGCGACGAGAATACCCACCGATACGTGTAAGCCGGGCGCCAGCGGCGAGACCAAGACGAAGACGCCCATCAGCCCGCCCGCAGCCATGGCCCTCAAGCCTCCGGATTTTGCAGAGGAGACAGATAAGTGGCAAGCGTATCTCGTTAAGATTGACGCCTACTTCGAAGCGAACGAAGTTACGGACGACGCGAAGAAAAGGGCCTTGTTGGTGGCTGCGTTAGGATCGAGGACCGTTGAAATCCTTTGCGGCAGAATCGCACCGCGAAAACCAAGCTCGCTGAGTTACGAAGAAGTTGTTTCAACCTTGAACGAGCACTATGATCCGTCCCCTAACGAGATATCAGAAAGCTTCAAGTTCTTTCACCGAAACCAACAAGAAGGGGAGTCTGTGCAGGCGTTTATCGTCGAGATTCGCAAGCTAGCGCATAACTGCAACTTCTCTTCAATGTTGGAGCGAATGCTGAGGGACCGCATCGTTTGTGGAGTGCGCTCGAAAAACCTGCAGAAACAACTATTAGCCAAAAAGGACTTGACGCTGGCAGAAGCGGAAGCACTAGCTCTAGCAGCCGAAAGCGCGGAGTTAGGGTCGCAACAGATGACCGGGCAAGGTGACGCCGTTGGGGTTTTCAACGTGCAGCGTAGCAGGCAACCCGAAATCAGCAGGAGCGAACGGAGCAGCTTATCGCAGCACTGCAGCTGCTGTGGCAAACAGGGACATCAAGCCAGGGAATGCTCATTACGACGGCGCAGGTGCTACAAATGTGGGCGACAAGGTCACTTGGCGCGAGTATGCTCCCGGACAGCCACCACCAACAGAACCTTCGCGATAACAGAGTGTTCAGCGGAAAGTGAAGATAACGATTGTAACGCACTACAAATATGGTCAGTGAAGGGTAATGGAAGCCTGGTTCCGCCCCTACACAAGCAGGTTACATGGAACGGAGTGCCACTGAATATGATAATCGACACAGGTTCACCTGTCTGCGTAGTGCCAAAAGCGATATACGAAGCCTATCGTCATAAGTGGCCACCGCTTTGTAAAGCTGCATTAACTCTGTCATGCTATCTTGGGAAGATACCAGTGCGGGGCATTGTCAAAATGCAAGCTTCCTACAAGTCTGCAACAGTTGACTGCGATCTCGTTGTGTTAGACTGCGAAGGTCCTAGCCTTTGCGGCCGTGACCTGTTACAGATGCTCGAGACACAAGGGGCACCGCTTCTTCACATCGCGTCACTCTCATCGGACGGGAAGCTGGAGAGTCGGACAGCGGCACCCGTGCTGGAACAGTACGCAGACCTTTTTGCGGAGGGCCTGGGAGCCATCAAGGGACCACCAGCACGGCTTCATATAAAGGACGGAGCAACCCCAAGGTTCTGTAAGGCAAGAAAAATTCCATTTTCTTTGCTAGACAAAGTGTCCGCCGAGCTAGATCGACTCGTGGCCGAAGGCATTATTACGCCAGTTTCCTATTCAGAATGGGCAACCCCGGTGGTGCCAGTGCTGAAACGTGACGGAACAGTCCGCATCTGTGGCGATTTCAAAGTTACTCTAAACCCAGTATGTGAAATGGAAAGTTATCCTCTACCCGTAGTGGACGACATTTTCGCTACGCTTCGTGGAGGGCAGCAGTTCAGTATCTTGGATCTACGTGATGCCTACAACCAAATTCTTCTAGACGAAGATTCGCGCAAGTTAGCGGTTATAAACACTCACAAGGGCCTCTTTTGTTATAACAGGCTACCGTTTGGGATAGCCTCGGCCCCTGCGATTTTTCAACGAACAATTGAGCAGGTGCTGCAAGGCCTCCCAGGGGTTCAAGCGTACTTAGACGACGTCCTGATAGCAGATGCGAACGATAAGCCAACTGCGAACCTGCAAGCAGTCTTGCAGCGGTTCAGGGAGTACGGCGTGAAGCTCCGCGCGGACAAGTGCCGAATAGGTGAGGAGTCAGTTACGTATCTAGGACACAGAATTGACGCGGCAGGGTTGCACCCGTCAGACAAGAACATCGAAGCAATTAAGCTGGCACCGACTCCTCACAATGTCACGGAATTGCGGTCTTTTTTGGGCATGCTAACTTTCTACAATAAATTCTTGCCTAATCTGTCCACGCTCCTGAGTCCCCTATACCTTCTTCTGGAAAAGAAATCGAAATGGTCTTGGGATGAGCGCGAAAACGATGCCTTCCGAAAAGCAAAAGCCGTTTTGTGTTCCGCGCCTGTGTTAACTCACTTCGATCCCGCACGAGAGCTATTTCTGGAGTGCGACGCGTCACCCTACGGTGTGGGAGCGGCACTATTCCACCGAATTGAAGGACAGTATCAGCCCCTTGGATTTCGATCCAGGACGCTTACTGCCGCAGAAAAGAATTATGCACAGATTGAACGTGAGGCGTTGGCTCTGGTTTATGGCGTCACGCGATTCCGAGATTATCTGCTGGGCAGACAGTTCACGCTTCTAACCGACCATCAACCACTGTTGGGTCTCCTAAGAGCGGATCGTCAGACGCCGGCTATGGCCGCTGCGCGCATTCAGCGTTGGGCCATCATACTTGGTGCCTACCGTTATCGGTTGCAACATCGACCGGGTAAACTCATGTGCAATGCTGATGCTCTTAGCCGTCTACCCCAACCGTTGCAGGAAGAAGTGGACCAGGAGGACGAAGCTCAAGTTCTGACCCTGGACCAGTGGGATCAGCCGGCCCTGCCATGGAAGGAACTCCAGGCACTCGCCGTCGCGGATGAGGTACTTTTCCAGGTACGCAAGTATACCCGGGAAGGTTGGCCGAAAAAACTCGACACGGAAACTACAGAAATCGCCGATTTTTACAAAAGGCGGCATGAGCTGTCTGTTAGTGAAGAACTTCTTTACTGGGGCCATCGCTTTGTAGTGCCGACAGCAGCACGCGGGAAGTTGCTAAGGCTACTGCATGAAGCCCACCAAGGAATTTCCACCATGAAGGCGAAGGCCAGATCGTTATTTTGGTGGCCCGGCGTAGAGCAAGACATCGAGCGCGTTGCGGCGACATGCCAAAACTGTGTGCAAGCGTTGCCGATGGCTCAGGCAAAAGAACCAGTAAATTGGCCCGAGACGCACGAAAGGTGGTCGCGGTTACATGTGGACTATGCGGGACCAGTAAAAGGGAAAATGTTACTCATCGTTGTCGACGCGCACACCAAGTGGATTGAGGCGCTTCCCGTGTCGCAGGCCAACTCGCATAGCACAGTCGAGGCCCTCAGAACGATATTTAGCCGTTTTGGTATACCGCGCACGGTGGTTTCTGACAACGGGACGCCATTCACGGCACGAGAGTTCGAGCAGTTCATGGAGCGCAATGGCATTGCGCATATTCGAACACCTCCCTATCACCCCCAGAGTAATGGACTAGCAGAGCGAGCCGTGCGCACTATCAAAGATGGCTTGAAGAAGATAGGCGGCACTTGCCTCCTCACCTCACTGGCACGTGTATAGTGCAATTATCGGAACGCACCACACCAGGAGGGTCCTTCTCCCTCAGAGAGGCTATTAGGATACCGTCTGCGCACAAGAATGGAGATGTCTTTTCCTTCCAGAGTCTATCCTGCCAAAGCTGCGAGTGACCCAGGTCAGAATTTCGCACCGGGAGACTACGTGTACGTGCGAAATTACGGCGCCGGAGACAAGTGGTTCCCAGGCACAGTGGAGGCTACGCGTGGCACTCGCCTCCTGGAGGTAAAGACTGTGGATGGCCTTGTCCGCCGCCACGTGGATCAAGTTCGCAAGCGGAGCCCAGATGAAACGCCAGCAGCCGACGACATGTCGAGGCCATCTACACCGGTTTCCCCAGGGCCGGTACGACTAGAAACAACGGCGCCGGCTACCTCTCAGAGTACCCCAGAATCGCAACCATACGTACTACGTCGCTCCACACGAGCCAAGAAACCGGTCGTGCGTTTTGGCTACTAAGGGAGAAGAAATGCTTGTAACCCATTGAACGACGCGACCCAAGCTCTCAAGTGCGCATGTGCACAATCTTATCCCCCTTCCCTCTCCCCCTTACTTTCCTATATATATTCACGAGTGTGAATAAAACTGGCTGTTCTTTTCTGTTGGCATGGTCCGACTGTCACGTTTACTGCTGGAGCGGCGTGGCCGCCTCCCAACTAACAGGTATAAAAGAATTTTAAGGGACAGCGGAGCGCGAGAAAAGTTGCGGCGTAAGTATCCTAGCGTTCGGTTAGCGTTATTACAGATGTAGGTAACATGCGTGTGCCAAGATAGATTGTTGGTAATGTAAACGCCGAGGTACTTATATGAAGAGACATGCTGGAGGGGAACGGCGTTAATTCTGTAGGTACAGGGGGGAGAAATAGATCGCCGGGTTATTGACATGCATTTAGATTTGTTAGAGTTGAGAGTCATAAGCCATTTATTGCACCAGGTTGAGACAGTGTCAAGGTCTGACTGTTGAAATTGGTTATCAGATTCATTGTTTATTTCGCGGTAAATTACACAATCATCTGCAAATCACCTTATAGCGGAGTTAATGCTGTCAGGGAGATCATTAATATATATAAGGAAAAGTAAAGGGCCTAATACAGAACCTTGGGGTACGCCGGATGTTACTTTAGAAAGAGGTGAGTTATAGTCATTAGTTGTTACAAACTGAGTGCGATTAGTCAGAAAGCATTCAATCCATTTAAGAATGTTCGGGTCAATGTTTAAGGCACTAATTTTCAGGAGGAGTAATTGGTGAGGTACTTTATCGAAATCTTTTTGAAAGTCAAGAAAAATGCAATGCACAAGTGAGCCGCGATCTAAAGCCGATGCTATGTCATTAGTAAAATCGCTTAACTGGCAATCTTATATCGAATATATCGCCGGAAAAGGTGTGCGGGCCATTGGCATATTACGTAGGCTAAGCAACTACCACACAGGTATGAGAAGAGACACATTATTATTGATATATCGCATGTATGTTCGTCCCATTTTGGAATTTGGTTGTGTGCTTTTCTCTGGAGTTCCAGCTTACAAGTTGCGGCCTCTAATTCTTCTGGAAAGAGAAGCTTTGCGCTTATTGCCTTGGCCTTCCCAAAACAGTCGCTAACAATGTGTTGTTATCTCGAATCGAGGGTCCCTCCGCTTTCTTGTAGAATTCGCCTTCTGACTGTTCAGACATTCTTAAGAATTTATGAATCACCATTACGACATTCAGAAACAGCCTTTATTTCCACCCCCGGAATCATTTTTTGCTGCTAGATGGCCGCGATTTCACACGCCACAAATTATATTTTTGCAAAATTTACTGGAGCCTCTAAACTTACGTATATGCGACATCATGCCGAGTCGTTATAATTCAGCCCCGGTGGAAATTCAATTCGACGACATTTTTCCTAATAATGCTAAATTACTTCCCCATAATATTTTGGATGGTTTACTACAAGATCACCTGCGCCGTATTACAACGAACGTTATTATTGCTACAGATGCATCGCAATACGACGAAAAGTCAGGGGTTGGTATTTTCAGCCCGATATTAAATTGATTTATTCCCTCCGACTACCCGATTTCATACCCGTTTTTGTGGCTGATTTTCTGGAAGTAGTGCTCGCCTTACGCAAGCTAGATACAGCAATTACATCAGCTGTTATAATAACAGATTCCCTATCTCTCTGTGCAGCACTTTCTGTTGGTGCTGATAATCACGTAACAAGGGCGTTCCGTGCGCTAGTACCTGTGCATTTGAGAAAAGTGCGATTAGTTTGGGTGCCTGGACATAAAGGTTTGTTTCTGAATGAATAGCCGATTCCTTAGCTAAGTCGTCAATCAGCGAACCAATTCTACCGCTCTGTCCATCATCCGCTTATGTGACCGCTGCTCGATTCCGCAGACGTATGCTTATGCAAGTCTTTAAAGGTTCAGCACTAACAAACTCTACAGAATATCGCCATTTATTATATCCCTGGCGAAGAGGCTTTTGCCGCACTCGAAAACAAGAAGTAGCTATCACAAGGCTGCGTTGCCGGGGTACCAATCTAAATTTCTATAAACACAGGTCTGCTCAGGCACCTTCGCCACTGTGCGCATTCTGTGATGAACTGGAAACAATAGACCATTTCTTTTGACCTGCAGGCGGTTTAACACATTACGAAAAACCCTATTAGAAACACCTTTGCGTGGCATTGGTATGGACTTATCTCTGCCTGTCATTTTGTCTTTTGGAGCTTCCATTTCTGGTTTCTCTAATGGCACAGTATGCGCGGCCGTCCGGGACTATATTGATAAAACTAATAGGTTGACTAATTAACCAGTTTCATTATCTTAACATGTCCACATAATTATATACGTATAAAATCAGATTATTGGTTCTATTCTGAAAATAAATTCGCTTGTGTAATATTTGTATGCATTACATTAAGCACCACACTTGCCTATAGGCTATCGGTAATGTTTCTGGTTATACCTCCATCATCGAAATCTGAACAGTAAATTTTAAAGCCACTCGATTCTTGGCCAATCCCCCACAGTGGGTATGCGCCACTAACAATAGGGAGAAGAACAACAACAAGTGTTTAGAAGAGGCCTCTGAAAGGCTGCTCTTCTAGCTTTCGCTGTGACTGTTCTGCGCCTTCCGTGCAGGCCTGGCATTCTTTTTTTCATGTGACGTCTTTAAGCAATCTCTGTAATCTGATATGGTGCCGCAAGATTGAAAAGTGCGCAACGTGATCCCCGTGCCTAATGAATTCATAATCTTCATTAAATAAGTACCGTCATTTTTCCCTCACCTGTGCTTGCTCTAAACTAATGGAGCATATAATTCACAACAACGTGGTAAGTTTTTTAGCATCTTCTCATTTTTGCGGTTGAAATGAGCACGATTGTCAAAAGGACGTGTTCTACGAAATTAAACTCGTTCTTAGTATCAATGACATATCATCTCACCTCGATTAAAACATACCGGGTTCATGCCCTCTTCCAACGCTTCCAGGTGGCATTTAAAATAATTCCTCCTAAACGGCTTCTTTTAGTTGGTTGGTTGGTTGCGAAACTTTATTGAGGTCCTGCAAGGCGCGCGTCAGCGCGCAGCGGGCGACTCCCACGTCGGGACCGTTAGGCCAAGCCTATCGGCCACTCCGCGGGACCTGCTGGACGGCCCAAAGTTGGTCGGCCAGGAGGTAGCTGCGTAGGCGCCGCCTCCCGCCTGACCGATGTAGTGTTGGGGTTAGTGTACATTGCCTTGCACTCCAGAGCATGTGCGCCAGCGTGCATACATCCCCACATGCGGGACAAGCGTCATTGGGAAACACGTCAGGATAAATAGCGTGAAGGGATCTCAGGTTAGGGTACGTGTCGGTCTGCAGTAGTCTGATCGTAAGGGCCTGTGGCCTATTAAGATTTGGATGAGGGAGAGGATATAGTCTCCGCGCGAGGTAAAATATTTTGTTATTTCGTTGTACGTGACAGGCGCGTCCCTGTTTTCCGCAACCCCGTTGGCCCCGAATCGTTGCCCGGAACCAGCGCGGTCAGTTAGTGCGCACGCGGCCTCGTGGGCAGACTCGTTGAGGTTGGGGGGAGCACCTTGGACCTGTCCAACATGTGCAGGAAACCAAATCAGTACGTGGTGCTTGATGCCGTCGCGGCCACAACTTTGGAGCACGCGCAGGGCTTTCTTGGAGATTACACCGCGCTCGAAAGCGCGAATAGCTGACCTAGAGTCACTATAGATGACCTCCCTTTCACCTTCCAGGATGGCCAGGGCGATGGCCACTTAGCTCGGCAATCGTCGGATCGTCAGTGTGAACCGATGCGCAGTTGGTGATTTGTTGTTTGGAGTCGACGACGACTGCGGAGAAGGCGCGGCTCCCACGGTACGCTGCCGCGCCGACAAAGCTGATGCCGTGCTCCTCACTGCGAATCTGCTTGAGAAGAGTGGCAGCTCTAGCCCGTCGCCTACCACGATTGTGCTCGGGATGGACATTCCTCGGTATCGGTGCCACGGTGATGAGGTCACGAATCTCACGGGGCACCTGTCTCATCTTCTCGTCCACTTCAGCCGGAGAGTGACCGAGCTCTCGGAGTATATGTCTGCCGGTCTGGGAGCTCGAAAGGCGCGCGAGCTGGGCCCGCTCCTGCGCTTCGGCAATCTCCTCCAACGTATTGTGTACTCCGAGCTGGAGCAGGCGCTCGGTGCGCGTTCTGATCGGGATACCTGAGGGCCCGCTTGGTAATCTTTCTGAGCAAGACGTTGATCTTGTCACGCTCGGCACGCTGCCAATTTGGCATGGCCGCGACATATGAAAACTGGCAGAGCACAAAGGCATTGACCAGGCGGATTAAGTTGTCTTCCTTGAGGCCTTGGTAGCGGTTGGCCACCCGCCGAACCAGCCGAACCGCGTTATCCGTCTTGGCGGCGATCTTGAGTATAGTCTTGCCGTTGGAACCATTGGACTCGATGGTCATGCCGAGAACCCGAATGGAGTCGACTCTGGGTATTGCGCTGCCATCTCCGCTGTAGAGCTTGATATCACTCTTCGAGATCGGCTGCCAGTTTTTGGGCTTGTGCCCTCGCCTAGTGGGTTGGTAAAGGAGGAGCTCCGACTTGCTTGGGGAACACCTCAGGCCTGTGGGACGGAGGTAATCTTCCGTGGTGTCTATGGCCTCCTGCAGGGAGCGCTCGACTTGCCCGTCGCTGCCACCTGTGCACCAAATGGTTATATCATCCGCGTAAATTGTGTGGTTAATGCCTTCGATACATGAGAGCCTCTTGGACAACCCGACCATGACAAGATTGAACAGGGTGGGCGATATCACTGACCCTTGTGGCGTGCCGCGTGATCCCAGCTCTATCTCCTCGGAGACAAGGTCTCCCACACTGAGGGTGGCTCTCCTATGGATCAAGAACGATTTGACATATTTGTAGAATCTGACTCCAAGGCCGAGCTCAGCAATCGACCGCAACACGAAAGAGTGAGTAACATTGTCGAAGGCTTTCTCTAAGTCGAGGCCGAGAATGGCCCGCATGTCTCGAGTGTTGCAGTCGATGACTTGGTGCTTGAGCAGCTTCATAGCGTCTTGCGTCGAAAGCTTGGCTCGAAAACCAATCATGGTGTACGGGTAGAGCCCATTGTCTTCCAGGTACCGAGTCAACCTATTGAGGACCACATGCTCGGCTACCTTTCCCACGCAGGATGTGAGTGAAATGGGGCGCATGTTGTCCAAGTTGGGTGACCTCCCCGGCTTAGGAATGAGCACGGTGCGTGCGACCTTCCACGGGTCGGGGACCTCGCCGCTCTTCCATGCCTCGTTGATGACCACGGTGAGGTAGTCGATTGACCGGTCGTCCAGGTTGCGCAGGGTCTTATTAGTTATGCCGTCGGGGCCCGCGGCAGACCTCCCATTGAGCCCGTAATGCGCCTGCCGAACCTCTTCGTGGCATATCTCGGCGTCCAGTTCAGTGTTGGCCGGTCCTGAGTACTCGGGGTACGTTGTTGCGGGGTTCGAGTCGACAAGGAGGTACTTTTGCACCAGCTGCTTCAAAACCTCCTCTTCTGAAGAGCACTGCTTGCCTTCGTGCATGGCTCGCGCTAGTACGTTCCGCTGGTTAGTTTTGGTGTTAGTCTCGCTGAGCAGGTGCTTGAGCAGGTTCCATGTCTTGCCATTACGCATCTGGCCATCTACCGAGTTGCACACCTCGTCCCACTGCTGCTTGAAGAGGACGCGACAGTGCTCCTCGATGGTCTTGTTTAGGTCGGAGATTTTCTTGCGCAACCTGCGATTGAGGCACTGGCCTTTTCAGCGGGCAAGAAGTGACTGCTTGGCCTCGAGCAGGTGGGCAAGGCGGCTATCCATTTTTTCAACCGGAAGGTCAGTACTAATACTCTTCGTGGTACTTATGACGTCCTCTCTGAGCTGGCTAATCCACTCCAGTAGGCTTGGCCTGGTTTCAGGTAGGGGTCGGTCGTTGCGGACTTTGCGAAACTGGTCCCAGTTTGTCCAAGAAAACTCCCGTGCCCTCTTTCGGACCACTAAGAACTGCGTCACCAGGACGTAATGGTCGCTACCTAAGTCAATGTTTGAGTTGGCCCTCTGTACATCGGGGAGATTCTTGACGAAGGCCAAGTCGGGAGTGGAGTCTCTGCAGGATGAGGTGCCCAACCGAGTTGGAAAGGCCTTGTCGGTGATTAGAGTCAAGTCCATGTCCGTCGCGTTCTGCCACAGTTCCGCGCCCTTGCTGGTATTGTACGGGTAGCCCCAAGTGTGGTGCGGAGCATTCAAATCGCCCGCCACAACCAGGGGGTTGGGACCTGCCAAGTTGACGGCCTTCTTTATGGGGGCCATGAAGCGCTGCCGTCGGTCCTTAGGGCTACTGTACACGTTGAGAAAAAAGATGCTGCTTCGGTCCGAGCTGCGCGGCAGAATCTTGGTCATGACATATTCGGCGCTGCTGGTGGCCATTTTGAGGTCGTGAGAGATGTGTGTGAGCTTGTTACTTACTGACCAAGGTGCAGACGCCCCGGCCATCAGAATAACGCGAGACGGGCTTGTAACCAGTCAATGTGACGTATGGAGTTAATGTTTCCTGAAGCAGAATGACGAGGGGTGTTTCGCTAGACCATCGAATGTACTGCTGCAAGGACGCCTTTTCACTAGGGAAGCCCCTGCAGTCCCATTGCCAAATAAGAAACGTCTCACTTGGCTTGGCCATCTTGGTGCTTTTGTGGGCTGGTGCTGCCCTCAGATTGGCTAAGAATAGCGTGGACGATGGGGGCCCATAGCGCCGGGCTGGGGTTGTACGACGGCGGTTGAGGTCAGAGCTGGTTTCACTACGCTTTCGAGAAACGACTCTACCTTGGATACTCGGTCGTTTTGCGCGGCCAGGGTGATCTGCAGTAGGGCGAAATTCTCCCCGAGCTTATTGATGCTTTCACTGAGAGCGGATAGCGTGTCTCAAAGCTCAGACCTGACACGAATCGCTACACCTTCCTGTTCGTAGGCGACAGCCCTCTTCTTGGGAGCACTTTGACCCTCACTGCTGCTGTCGCCGGCTTTAGTGCTGTGCACCTCCATGGGTAGGGGCATTGTATCGGCGACGCATGCGGCGGCGGGTTGCGGTGGTGGGTTTCTCGCGTTCTTAATCTCAGCAATTTCGGACATAAGCCTGTTTATGGTTTCCTTCATCGCTGCGTTCTCGCGTTTCAGCTGGCAAATCTCGCGCGCGCTCTCCGCATGCTCTGGGAGTGACCCCGGCAGTACCTCAGCTGGCCCTCCTCGGACCGTGTCAGCCCAGGTTATAGAGCCCGACTTCTTGCTTCTCGCTGACACCCCGCTAAGCTGCTGTTGACGCCCGGTAGACCTGGATCGTGACCTGGAGCGGCTCCTAGACTTGTAGCGCCGGGCTCCTCCTCGGGACCGGGAGCGGCTCCTGGACCGGGAACGGCCCCTGGAATGGGACCGAGAACGTCGCCTGGAACGGCCCCCGGAACCACGTGACTGCTGGAAGTCCTGCCCAACCGTGGGGGGTGATGGTGGTGCCATGGCTTGGCCTCAATTGGTGGCGCGAGACTTTTCCCAGCGCCTTCGTCGCACCACATACGGGATCTGGAATCTTTGCCTACAGTCCTTGTCAGTCGTGAGGTGTTGCCAACCACACAGCCTGCACTTGGGGGTACACTTGTGTTGTGTGTCAGGATTTGAAGCCCCACAGCCCCGACATACGACGTCGCCTGGGCTGGGACACACATCAGCACGGTGACCGAGCCGACCACAAGCGTAGCAATGCATATTTTCTTGCGATAAAGCGAACATTGCACAAGGGTGGGGCCGTAGCGTACAAAGTTTGGGACTCTATGACCATCGAAGGCGACGATTATCGTACCGGTGCTGCCTATGCGCTTGGCTGCCAGGGCGAGCGGATTTGTTTCATTTACGATCTTGTTGTCAATATCATTTGGGCCGTCTACGAGTGGAATACCTCGGATCACGCCCTTGCACGTGAAATGAAGGGCGGCCTCGTAGGCACTGACCTCGTATGTTCGGCCCATGACGACGATCTGCCGAACTTTGACGTAGTGGTTGGCATTTTCTCTTCTAGGTTTGCTGACAACCATAATATTCTGCTGCACGTTGGGGCATAGCGTGTCGCCCCGCAAATCTTCGGCGCAGATGCTTGTGGCTGCCAGGATTGCATCAGCCACCACGGTGCAGCCGGTCTTGACAATATTGAGGCCTCCTCGGGGCCGAATCACGATATTCGTATCCTTCCTGGGGAGTTGGGGCATCCGGCCAGCGCGGATGATTCTAGCCTTGATGTTATTGCCACTGTTGCGGCCTCGCGGGGCCTCGGCCGTTGTCGACTTCATCTCGTTGAGAGTAGCACCATTAGGATTAGCGCCTGCCGAGCGCGCGCCAGCTCTTCTGGCGCCTGCAGACTGCCAACCTCGGTCTTCTGTCACCTCTTTGGGGTTTATGTCCTCCCCCACCACCTGATATTTCATTTTTTCTGAAAATAAGCCCTGAGAAGAGCGAAAAGGGCACCCGGGAACGGCGACGCGGCTGGCGTCGCGCCGGCGTGGGCTTACCTCGTTAGGCTTAGCCCAGGCGGTGGCCGGCTCCGGAGAAAAAAACGTTCCAAAACGTGAAAATAGTCCACTCACGCAGCAGGTTTTGGCATCAAAATAGTCCTGGCACTTTCACTGATGCGACACAAACGAAGCTGAACACGCATTCGAAAAATTCACTTGAAGATCATTGTAGGAAGCAGGAGCCACTCGAAGGTCGTATGAACAACACAGACGCCACCGATGTTTTACATTACACGAATATAATGATTATCATGTTTGGACGTGTTTTTTACCTTCACCGTTTATTGACGTCATGCAATGCCAATTTGGTGTATTTGAGGCTAGAGAAACGACCGCGAGCGCATCATGAGCGTGGAATGTGATCGTGTTGTTACGTGACACGCATCTCATGATTATCATGTTTGCACCATTCATACTTTCGTCGTCCATTCACGTCCCGCAATACCAAACATGGAATATGTGAAGCTAGCGAAATGGCGGGGAGAGCATCATGAAGGGTCCCATTTTGCACAATATACTGCGACGTAACGTTGACGAGCGCATGCTGGGCGCAGTGACGCTGCGCTAGCAAAACCCGAACACTCTATAGTCTGACCATAGAGAAATAAAAAAAGGTGAAAAGTGGACACTCCCGTAGACCCCAGCGGCCCAATCGACCCTAATACACCTGGTGGTTGGTGAGAGCAAGTGGCGTGCGCTTCCTGTTTCGGTTTCACTGGCGCAAATTTTGAATTTTTATTTTTTAGTTTTATTTTGATTAAGTTTTAATAAAGAGAGATGCAGGTAGTGATAATTCACTACGATTTTATTCATCGCGCTTGTTCTTGTTCTTTTGTTCACTTGTTGATCACTTGTTCTTTTGGAACAAGTGATCAATGTATATATATCAGTCAAAGAGACAGAGTATCCGCAATGTTTTATTCAAAGGCAAGGTAGAGTCTGAGAATATAAAAAGCACAATATGACAAAAGTAGACAACAAATGCATCTCGCCTTACAAATAAATTGTAACAAATATTGTAACAAATACAGAGAGAACACAGACAACGGACACATCGCTAGAGTTGGCAGAAGCCGAGAAGGTGGTGAAGTATGACACACCGGGCCCATGGGTAAGTAAGGATCTATGGCACAAAACGCAGCGCACAATGCTGAAGAAGAAGGAAGAAGTGACATATACACAGCAATGAAGTCGCGAATCACGTCTGGGGTTAACCAAAATAATGCATAGAAAAAAAGAGTGCACAGAAACCACACGACACAATATAGCAGAAAGGCAAAGCTGCAGTGTGCTGGCTGTGCTTAAGAACAGCTAGCCCAAAATGAAAAAAAAGCAGACTTGATGCCTGCTTGTCCTCAGAAAGGTAGGGCTTTGCAGCTTGCTCACTACGTGAAAGACAAACTTTATGCTACAACACTGGCAGGTCTTGTGGCTCTTCTTATCATCAAAAACTTAAGATCCCAAGTGATTTGCGTCTGGGTGTTGCTGTGACGCTTGCGAGCTAAAATAGATTGTAGTCATCACTTATCCAGAATGGTGGACCTTATTTGGTGTTACGAGAGCGGTATTACGGGGCTAATAAATAGCAGAAGGAAACCACTTTGGCTCATTATTTTTCACAAAGGCTCTACATCGTGCGTTATCACTCACAAGCTACATAAAAATAAAATGGCAGCGTCCGCAGCCCCATCAAACGCTACAAGTTTGGGTATTCTTTTGAAAATTTTGATGGGCGAGATGAGGAGGTTGATGAGAAGCTAAAATACAAAAAGCGTGATAACGTGAACTGTGCCCACTTCATACTGTGTTCCTTACCCGCTCGAAGACATTTCAACAAGCGGTTTTTTATCGATATATTACTTGAGCAGGAGAGATAAAGCAGACACAGTGACCAAGCGACCCACAGTAAAGTGTACAGTTCGCCCACATTTGCTACAAAAATACAGACAGGATACCCAACATTCTTTTTAAGGTTATGCAAATCACTTCGAGCGAATACACAGTGTCCCTACTCCTCATAGCGGGTAACCAAAACAATGTATGCAACGAATGAGTGGTTAGTTTGGTGAGGCTGTCTCCGCAGTCTTTTGATAGTTTTCCGCTGTGCTGCTACTTTGGCTTGCAGATGTTTATTGGTTTGCTTGTACTTCATTGATGGAGACATTGTGGCTGGCACACAGGAACGCACTGCAATAAACAAAAAATGGATGTAAAAGCGAAGAACAACTAATCCCATACGAGCACTTTCCTCGCTCTTTCAGACCCAAGGTGCACAACTTTCTGTGGTGCAAAGTTTTCGATTCCACTACCTAAAAACAAACCATTCACAATGTTGACAATGCACAAAAAAATGAAAATCACTGAGAGCCCACCCTTACATTTTGTAAGTGCACACGTAGTGTCCTTTTGAGGATAGGTTCCTCAGAATGTCCTAAACATAAAATAGCACATTAAAAACAGCTGCAATGAAAGCATAGTCACCATTTTCTCTAGGGCACTCAGACGTGGAGCTGTTGGCGGAGACATCTCCTGGAGGGTCTTGTGAAGCTTGTTCAGTGCCTCGGACAGTGCTGTCGGAACAATCTTGCGAGCGGCCTGCGGAACCAACAAACCCCTTTGAATGATTAGCTAATCGATGCACAATACAAAACCAGTGATACATCTCTGACCCATAAAACTCTGACTTACAAATATATACGTCAAGACTACGTACAAAGATCTTCAGAAGTTTCCAGGCCGTTATCCCTTGTAATGCAATGGTATCGCGGCCTGGGAACTTTAGAAAACCTTCGTGCTTACGCAGTATCAGCACAGTACATAGGGAAGAAAATCGTAGTTGAAATTTGTGCGGTAAAATTATATTGGAAACGTCAAAAAAATTGTGGGCAGCTTGCACTAGTAGCACAAGGCTAGCGAAGAAACGAAGATGATGGCCACTTGGCTAGTCCAGATTTGCCTCCGGCACACCAAGAATTATTCGTGTTGTGAGCCTTCGGGAAACGTGTCGTGAAGCATGCGAGGCCCAGCGAACGCTTCTCAATATTTTGCACCGAGCCACCGAGCCTATGACCTAGCTGCCCAGCTATGCTCAGCCTACAGACGCTCGCCTCCGTGGCAGACGCAGCACGCGTCGCCTCGGCTTGACGCCGTGCCGCCTTTGCTATACTGCATACGTTGCACAATGTTCCCGTCTAGCCGCCGCATAAAGCCACAAACTTTCTTTTTAGCGAACCTCCCAGTCCTTACAAGCTTCAGAAAAAGGTTACAACTGCGTGAATGAGACGCCACGTAAGAAACAAACTCGCACACACGAAGCGCAACGTGTGTGTGTGCATCTTTCTATGTTTGTTGCATGGTGTCTTATTCGCACAGGTGTAACCGTTTTCTGAAAAAAATGACCGAACAAGACCAACAACATGTCATTCAACAAGCTTCGCTTGAAAACGTGCCTCACCTGTTATCTCACGCTTGAAAACGCCGACGCAGCCGACGCAGCCGACGTTGACGAAAGCGACGAAAGCTTCTCGCTGTCAGTCATGCATGGGCTTGTCGCTGGGTGGATGGTGTTTATGACAGTACGGCTGAAGAAAAATAATCGCGTAAGGTGTGTTGAATAAAGTGTTTTTATGTATAAAGAACATACTTAATTTGGGCGTATAATTATTATTTTGTGAAAACAATTCCGTTGCATTGATTATAACTG
This sequence comes from Rhipicephalus annulatus, assembly GCA_013436015.1. Lineage (NCBI taxonomy): Eukaryota > Metazoa > Arthropoda > Arachnida > Ixodida > Ixodidae > Rhipicephalus > Rhipicephalus annulatus. The sequence goes on from WOVY01005334.1 coordinate 43,968, forward strand.
TTTTTTTTGCGCTTGCGCCCTCTGACGTTTGATGAGAGCACTAGTTGGTTACGTAATCGTGACGCACTTCCTGAGGCCAGGTTTCGCGGAGTGTCCTCTCTTGTCTTCTTCTTTCTCTATGGTCTGACGCCAGACGCGACCAGCGTCTGTTGGCGCAGCCCAGCGGCAACCGGTGCGGAATGTGACATGCTGCATTTCGCACTAACCACGTTACCCAGAATGCACCCCGTCTGCCTAGCTTCGTGACGAAGGGACGACGGGCGTGCTCAAACGCGCATGCGTCCCAGCAACGTAGTGCGGCGCGTGCCTGCGAGCATGCCAGGCAGACGGGCACCTGGCGTGGCATCACCGGCACGACGTGACGAAACGAGCGCTTCAGCACACGCGCACCGGGTCACGTCTAAGTTTATTAACGCCTTGAGTGTGACATGTAGTCTTGCTCTTACATGACACGCCGCTCATAATTATTTTATGCTTGACACCGGTCACATACCTTCGTCATCCATTCACTTGACGTAATACTGAATTTGACATATATGAATCTGGCGAAAAGGCCCCGAGCGCATCATGAGTGTGGCATGTATTCATGTTCTTACATGACACGCATGTCATGATTGTCAAGCTTGGACATATCATTTACATATGTTCGCGTCACGTACTACTGAATGTGATATATGGAAAGCTAGCGAGACGGCCGTGAGCACATCATGAGCGTACCAGGTAGTCATGTTGTTACATGACACGCATCGCATGATTATCGTGCTTGCACCAGACCCATCCCTTTGTCGTCCATTCCCGTCCCGTAATACCAAATCTAGTGTATGTAAAGCTAGCGAAACGGCAGCGAGGGCATCATGCGTGTGGCTTGTAGTCATAATGTCCATGACAGGCATCTCATGATTATCATGTATGCACTAGTATGTATCATCTATTCGCATCACGTAACACCAAATTTAGTATGTGTGAAGCTAGCGAGACGGGTGCGAGTGCATCATGAGCGTGGCATGTAGTCATGACTCATGACTTACATGCATGTCATAATTTACACGTTAGGGTCTGTCACCTGTGTTCACCATGCACTCTTGTCATAGCATACCAGTTTTGCAACATGTAATGTGAACGAGACCACCGCAAGAGAAGCAAGACTATGAAATGTAAATCATGACATTCATGACATACATTCCATGATTTTCATGTTATGACTAGTCAAATGTGCTCGTCGTACAGTCATGTTGTGCCATACCAAGTTTGGTATCGATACCATTATCCAAACGACCAGGAGAGCTAAATGTCGTAGGCGGCAGATAGATAGATAGATAGATAGATAGATAGATAGATAGATAGATAGATAGATAGATAGATAGATAGATAGATAGATAGATAGATAGATAGATAGATAGATAGATAGATAGATAGATAGATAGATAGATACGCTCTAAGTCGCCCACGTTCGCAAAGAAATGCTTCGCATTTAAAAAATTGCAAAATATCCAGGGAGTGAATGGTGAGGAGTGGGGCGGAGCGTTCGTCCGCCCATTCATGCATCCATGATTCTGTCCATCCTTCCGTGCGTCCATCTGTCCGTGCTTCCATCCGTCAGTTCGTTCTTGCTTCCGTCTAAGTCGCCCACGTGCGTTCATGCGTTTGTTCATCTGTCTGCGTGTATGTCTGATTTTTCCCCTCTCTGTGGTCCGAGGTGAAAACGCAAGGAGGGCACGCATCTGCTAGCATAGGAACACGTGAGCGCCTGTCGAAAGTTTAAGGTAGTTTCAGGGCCTTTCAACCTGCCCTTGCTTCATTACGTCCCGCTATGGGGGAAAAATGGCAGCATATCCACGGAGTGAATGATGAAGAGTTTGGCGAAGCATCCGTCCGTCCATTCGTTCTTGCTTCCATCCGTCCATGCGTGCGTCTGTGTGGCCGCACGTGCGTCCATCCGCCCGCCCGTGCGTGCGTCTGTTCGTGCGTTCGCACGTCCGTCTGTGCGTCCGTCCCTGCGTTCATCCATGCATCCGCTCCTGCGTTCGTCCATGTGTCCATTCGTCCGTGCAGACATCCATGCGTCCGTCCATGCATCTGTCTGTGTGTCCGTTCGTCTACCTATTCAACACTCCCAGTACCACCATCTCGCATCTTTTCATCATATATTCCTCATACAGAAGCACCGCCATCCAGAGGACAGTCCAAGGACTGAACGAGAGGAGGCACACGCACACTTTCTTACGGCTTGCGCTTCATGTCTACTTCCCACCTTTAACCACCTCGAGTTCATCGTATATACTAGTACACTGTATTCATGGCACTGCGGCCACACACTCGTTAAACCTTTCTAAAATCAAGGAGGTTACGCCCAGCGAGTATAACGCAGCAACCCTTTTTTGACATATAGTGCTCAATGTACATGCTTTTATGCCTGCGAGTCCGCAGCAAACGTCCGTGCCTCTCAAAAAGGCAATCTGTGTCAAGGCCAGCCCGCCAGCCCGCCCGACGCGAACAACTCAACGGCGTCAACACTCGACGGCGCCTTTCTGGCGCCCATGTGCAGTGAGTCATCTCAGCAAGGGAGCCCGTCGAGTAAACAACCGGCGTCTTCCTGTTTGGCGGCTGACGCAATGCCTAGCGACGTCACTCTTCCTTGGGTGCAGCCACCTGCAGCGCAGCCTCTCCAGAATCGATGAGAAAGAATGACGCGGCCCAGCGGCGACCCCATTGGAGGAGTCTGACCTCGCGACCAGTGGCGCTTCTAATTGGACATTTGGGTTGGACCCGGTGCATATAAAAGAAGCCCTGCGGCGCGTCGCGATCGGCAGCCCTGTTGGAGAGCAGTCCTATGTGAGAGCTGACATGTGTGTCAGAGCAGTCCTATGTGAGAGCTGACATGTGTGTCAGGGCAGTCCTATGTGAGAGCTGACATGTGTGTCAGGGCAGACCCATTTGAGAGCAGACCTATGCGTTAGAGAGAAGAGCTCGGCTCTTCGAGTCCCTGTCGGCCCCAGTGCCGAATTTGTAACGCCTCTGTATATATGCTGTACATAAACCTTGTTTAACTTACCGTCGTCTCGTCCGCTCGTCTATCAGCTCTGCGCAGAAGCAGTCGCGAGCTGAGAAACCTACGCTACCAAACGTTTGGTGACCTTCCCAGCGGAGTTCGAAGCAGTGGCGCCTTCGGGACCGTGTTGGCGTCGCCGTCTTTCGAAACAGTGGTTTGCAGCGGTGAGATTTCGAGGCGCCCTTCGTAACGTCGTGGGAGGCACGCGTCGCAACAGTGGTTGGCAGCTGTGGGATCGGCCGGCGTCAGCGACATCGATGCGGTGAGTGCCTGATGTTTTCCCCTCAGTTCACCAGACTACTCTAGCTCAGGTTGTAGTAGTTTAGAGAAGGGCTGTGTGAAGCATTGAAGTGAGCTTTGATCGTTTCAAGCCAAGTCGAATTGCTTTGAAACCGAGGTTAATGCGGAGGGGGTAAACACGGGAGTGTGAAAAATTGCTTGCGCGTCTTGCTAGTTGACTTATAGTGGGTACGGCAAGTAAATTGTTAGCAGGGGGCAAACAGCAAGAGGCTTGTGTGAACGATGGAGAACCTTAAGGTGAAGGAACTCATCGAAATTTGTGAGGAACTCGGCATTACTTTGGGCCGTGCGAAACGAAAGCAAGCGATCCTTGAGATCATGAAGGATGAAGGAGTGTCGGCTGAGGAAGTCGATGAGGCCTGGGCGGATATCAAAGCACGCCGCGAGGAGGCTGAAAGGCGAGAAGTAGAAACTCGCGAACGTGAAGAAGATGAAAGGCGCGAACGTCGCGAGGGCGAGGAGGCCGAGAGACAGGAGCGCCTCGAGTTGAAACGAATAGAATTGGCAATCCTACAGTGTTCGCAGGCGCCTAGCGTAGCTTCTCCGACGATTCAGGTCAGCGGTTTTAGAATTCGGGACCAACTGCCACCGTTCGTAGTAGGCGAGGACATGGCGAAGTATCTTGTCAAGTTTGAACCCGTCTGTGAGCGAAACGCTTTGGAGCGGTCTCTTTGGGCGCAGAACCTGTTAGCTCTTCTTCCCGGCGAAGTGTCCGACGCGATAACTTGCTTGTCGAGGGAAGCGTTTGAGAGCTATGGCGAGTTTAAGGAAGTGCTCTTGAGACGTTATAAGTTGTCATTTTAAGAGTCTTGTGTCCCACATCTGCCTCTTGATGTAGAGGGAAAGAAATTCCGGTGGACGCGTAGCTAGGTATATGTTGTACTATACTTTGTCTGGTGTTCTGTCGGGTGACCGAGGGCACTTGCTTGTGTCGTGTGTTGTCTGTTGTCGATCCGTTCTTGACAAGTTGCAGAACCATCGACAAGTGCTGAAACAAAGGATCGTCAGAGACGAGCAAAGCTGGCCGGCAAGTTGTGGCGACAAGTCAGTGGAGCTGGGATCCGTCCTCAAGAATGAGATGTGTTCCCGAAACAGAGTCTGGAGCTGCATTCTCCCCATGGCCCTGGAGGCGAACCTGGAGGGACCTGGCGAACGATCACGCCTGACATCCGAGCCACGTGGAAGCAGCTCGTCTTTCCGGCGCATTGTCTGGCGGCGGGGTTGCTGTTATGCCTGCGAGTCCGCAGCAAACGTCCGTGCCTCTGAAAAAGGCAATCTATGTCAAGGCCAGCCCGCCAGCCCGCCCGACGCGAACAATTCAACGGCGTCAACACTCGACGGCGCCTTTCTGGCGCCCATGTGCAGTGAGTCATCTCAGCAAGGGAGCCCGTCGAGTAAACAACCGGCGTCTTCCTGTTTGGCGGCTGACGCAATGCCTAGCGACGTCACTCTTCCTTGGGTGCAGCCACCTGCAGCGCAGCCTCTCCAGAATCGATGAGAAAGAATGACGCGGCCCAGCGGCGACCCCCATTTAGGAGTCTGACCTCACGACCAGCGGCGCTTCTAATTGGACATTTGGGTTGGACCCGGTGCATATAAAAAAAGCCCTGCGGCGCGTCGCGATCAGCAGCCCTGTTGGAGAGCAGTCCTATGTGAGAGCTGACATGTGTGTCAGGGCAGTCCTATGTGAGAGCTGACATGTGTGTCAGGGCAGACCCATTTGAGAGCAGACCTATGTGTTAGAGAGGAGAGCTCGGCTCTTCGAGTCTCTGTCGGCCCCAGTGCCGAATTTGTAACGCCTCTGTATATATGCTTCACATAAACCTTTAACTCACCGTCGTCTCGTCCGCTCGTCTATCAGCTCAGCGCAGAAGCAGTCGCGAGCTGAGAAACCTACGCTACCAAACGGTTGGTGACTTTCCCGGTGGAGTTCGAAGCAGTGGCGCCTTCGGGACCGTGTTGGCGTCGCCGTCTTTCGAAACAATGGTTGCAGCGGTGAGATTTCGAGGCGCCCTTCGTAACGTCGTGGGAGGCGCGCGTCGCAACAATGCCAATGGCTGCTAAGGGGGAATGAGAGGCAGGAGAATTCGGCTTTTAGTTATCGTGCACGCTGCGAATTTTTAGGGGCAAAGCTCCTTATAGCGGCACCCGTTCGTCCCTCGTAGTCGTAGTCGTAGAGTGTAACCAGTCTGACGCTTTGACTTCTAAAGTGGTGCCGGTGGGAGTGCGTTGTTGAACAATAAAAAAAATTCGCAGCGTGCGCGTTAACTGAAAGCCGAATTCTTCCGTCTCTCATTCCCGATAAGCAGCCGTTGGCATGTTCCAGTAGTAAACGTTAGTAGAAGTAGAAGTGTTCAAAGCCGACATCTGCTGTCTCTCATTCCCAGTAGCAGCCATTGTTTACCTCCAAGGTAGTGCCTGGTGAGATTTCTCCTGTCCGTTATTAAACAATAAAAAAATTTCGTTCAAAACGCCGTTGATTGATGAAATAAACCAACGAAAGACGCCAGATGTTTTCTAAAAGCAGAACGAAAAGACGCCGAATGTTTCTAAAGCAAAATAAAAATAAGATGCCAGCTGTTTAACGAAAGACGCCAGGTGTTTTCTAAAGCAATAGTTTTATAATGGAAACCATATCAATACAGGTTTGTAGTTGCCGATGCTCGTTGCCGTCGGTGTGTGCTCGTATAGATAAGGATGCCGAAAGGTGGGCGCGCAGGGCGGTGGTGGCGCGCGCTCGCAGACAGGACCCTGAAGTGAGAGCACGCGAGACAGAAGCGCGCCGGGAAGCTGCGCGACGTCGCCGCCAAGATCTTGCTGTACGGGAACAAGAAGCCACATCAGCAAGGCAGCGTCGGCAAGATCCCGCCGTACGTGAACAAGAAGCTGCAGTGGCACATCAGCGTCCGCAAGATCCTTCCGTACGGGAACGAGAGGCCGAGGCAGCATGTCAACATCGCGAAGCAGACCTTGAAAACGTTCGACAATGGGAAGCGGCGAGGAAGCGCGCATAATGCCAGGCGAATTAACGGAAGAAAATTTCTAGGTATTACTTCAAGGAGCTTCACCCAATCTCATAATAATTCACCTGGTGGATCTGCCGTCATTTTTTTATTTTTATACAACGCACAGAAGAAATCTCCCACCGGCACCACCTTGAAGGTCAAAATGTAAGACTGGTTACACACTACTGCTACGACTACGAGGGACGAACGTGTGCCGCTATAAGGAGCTTCGCCCCTAAAAAGAATAGGAGAGAGAGCGTCCACCATCCAACCTCATATGAAGCCGCTTGCTGCCCGCGTTGGTGTCTCATTTGCTATGATTCTTCCGCTTCATTTTCATTCATGGTGGCCTCATGAAAAAAACCGAAAACAAAAAAGACTGACGATCGCCTGGCCGTGAAAATGCATAGTGCAAAGGCAAAAGGATGCATCATTAAACATATGGAAGCAATATAACACTCGGAACGTCAGCAAGTTTTGCGTTCTTTTTTGGCTGGTGTATCCTCTCGTGTTTCCTCTGCTGTCATAATCATCATCATCATCATCATCAGCCTGACTACGTCCACTGCAGGACAAAGGCCTCTCCCATGTTTCGCCAGTTAGCCTGGTCCTGTGCTCGCTGCTGCCAATTTATATCCGCAAACTTCTTAATCTCATCTGCCCACCTAATCTTCTGTCTCCCCCTAACCCGCTTCCCTTCTCTGGGAATCCAGTTAGTTACCCTTAATGACCAGCGGTTATCCTGTCTATGCGCTACATGCCCAGCCCATGTCCATTTCTTCTTCTTGATTTCAACTATGATATCCTTAATCCCCGTTTGTCCCCTAATCTACTCTGCTCTCTTCTTGTCTCTTAAGGTTACACCTACCATTTTTCTTTCCATTGCTCGCTGCGTCGTCCTCAATTTAAGCTGAACCCTCTTTGTAAGTCTCCAGGTTTCTGCTCCGTAGCTGAGTATTGGCAAGATACAGCTGTTATATACCTTCCTCTCGAGGGATAGTGGCAATCTACCTGTCATAATTTGAGGGTACTTGCCGAATGTGCTCCACGCCATTCTTACTCTTCTAGTTACTTCAATCTCGTGGTTCGCCTCTGCGGTTATTACCTGCCCTAAGTAGACATAGTCTTTTACAACTTCAAGTGCACTCTTACCTATCTCGAAGCGCTGCTCCTTTCCGAGGTTGTTGTACATTACTTTCGTTTTCTGCAGATCAATTTTAAGACCCACCTTTCTGCTATCCTTGTCTAACTCTGTAATCATGAGTTGCAATACGTCCCCTGAGTTACTCAGCAATGCAATGTTATCGGCGAAGTGCAGGTTACTAAGGTATTCTCCATATAACTCTTATTCCTAACTGTTCCCATTCTGGGCTTCTGAAAACCTCCTGTAAGCACGCGGTAAATAGCATTGGGGAGATTGTGTCCCCCTGCCTTACACCTTTCTTGATTGGTATTCTGTTGCTTTCTTTATGAAGCACTATGGTAGCAATCGATCCCCTGTAGATTTCTTCCAGAATGTTTATATATACTTTATCTACGCCCTGATTCCGCAGTGTCTGCATGACGGCTGATATTTCTACCGAATCAAACGCCTTCTCATAATCTATGAAGGCTATGTATAGTGGTTGGTTACACTCTGAGCATTTCTCTAGTACCTGATTGATAGTATGAATGTGGTCAATTGTTGAGTAGCCTGTTCGAAATCCTGCTTGTTCCTTTGGTTGATTTTATTCTAATGTTGAATTCCTCTGCAGTATAACTCGTAAACTAAGTATACAAAAAACAAACAGGTGCCGCACTTATGTACCTTTTTTGTGAAATTAAGTAGTGTTAGTTCTCACTTTTTATTGAGCCATTTGTGTGATAAAAAAGGCTGATAAAGACGAGAAGGAAAAGCACGCAATCTCGCAGTGCGTGAGCCACGAGCCTCAGTTCCAGCGAGAGCGTGTCAGACGCGAGCTGCTCCGTTTCGACCAGTTCAGGCCTCGCTCTGGAACGCCATCGAACCGAGTAAGTAATCCTATTTTTGTTCACTGCCATTTTCTTCAACGTGAACGACACTCATTGTGTTTCATGCGAACAGCTTCCAACATTGAGGGCGGCTGCGCTTGGCATGCATTTTCAATGCGCGTCATTGGCCTAAAGGGAACCCTTGTCTTTTGTTTAACTACGCAAATTTTACCCAAGCCGATGACAGCTTGTTCATTGAGGTTCACAATAATAGCACCCGGACTTCGGCTGACAGTGCTCAGCTGCTCCTAATTTTTCATGTTCCAGTTAGAATAGTATACGTTGCCTACTCTCTGTTGCTAGAAATACCAGGAGAGTTGCCGCCATAACATACGCCTGTGTTGTTGTGGAAACATGATAATCACGACTTGCGTGTCATGTAGAACATGACTGCATGCTACGCTCATAGTGCGCTCGTGGTCATTTCCCTAGCTCCACATATACCTAATTTGGTGTAACATGACGTGAATTCATGGCTAAGGCATACGATTGGTGCAAACATGGTAACGATCACATGCCTGTCATGTAAGAACATAAGTACATACCATGCTCATGATGCGCCCGCAGCCGTTTCACTAGCTTCACATATACGAAATTTGGTATTACGTGACGTGAATATACGACGAATGTAAATTACACGTCAAAACATAATAATGATGACATGCGTGTCATGTAAACATGACTAAATGCTACGCTCATAGCGCGCTCGCGGCCGTTTCACCCGCTTCAAATATTCCAAATTTGGTATTACTTGACGTCAATGGACGATGAACACAAATGCCAGTCCCAAAAAATTATATTCATGGCATGGAATTCGTGTACAGCATGATTTACGTCTACCGCGTAAAGTTGTGCTGATTTTATGTGACATATCAACCTTCCTCATTCGTGCTTCTCATATCCTCGATTCCCACTGTCGGTGGGATCTGCCAATTTATTCTTATGATTTGTTTTTTTTTTGTAGGCTACGAAGACTTTTCTCAGATTTCGCCGTTACGACCTCTGCGGCTACCTAGAGCGACAGCCACAGCAGCAGTAACACAGCAACCTCGCCGGCCGCACCGAAGACGGTGTTCCGTCAACACACAGCGACGTAGGTGAAGACGCAGACTTCATGAAAGCGTCTGGCATGACCATAAACGCCTATTGGATACCTCGGCCTGCTTACGCGTCGATCTTCGACGTGGCGTCGCCTCCTATCACTTGGTTTCGAGGGATCCCGATTACGTCTCGCCTGCACCTACTATTCATGAACCGACCTGGCAGCCTCCGTGGTGCGGCCCTTGGGTATCGAGTCCCACCAACTTCACGTGATTACAAAAGCGCCATGGTGCAGCTGAAACAGGCACGACTTCAACAGACCTCGAAGCAGCCGGGCTATAACGTGAACGTCCGAGGAACCGAAGAGATGACCACGGCTGAACCACACGTTGAGAACAGCAACGACAAAGATGCACAGCTGCACGTGAATAGCAGCGAAAGCTGCGGCAAACAGCAGCTCGACCCGTCGGCCGTCGAGCATGATGCGTGGGATGACCTCCATGGCGACCATCACGCTCCCGTGGCAAGAACCTACGGAACCATGTCCGTAATGAGGTCTCCCACCGCTCTCATCGTTGTGAACGGTGCACCACGAGCGGACATCGTCGGGAAATGATGGCTTCGCCTCCCTTGGCGGCCACAACAGCTGGTTCTAACGCTGCGGACACCCGCGCTGGACAGAAGGGCACGCTCGTATGCACGCCCGCAGGACCAGGCCACCGCATGGCATCCAGCCACTCACCTTCCTGGGCCTTCCCTTGGGAGACTTTTACAGTCGATGCTTCGGGTACAAAGTACACGACCAAAGGGCTCCCAGAGTTGGGTCCAGGGAGGTGCCGGCATATAGTCGGCCGCCGGAGTTTGCTTCATAAAGATGTCTCTGGATCTAAATTTAGGGCTCACATGCGTTTGGACGCAACCGTTCTGAGATCAATGACTGGTAGGCAACAGATTGTGTCATGGTTACAGTTTCTAGAACACTCTAATTTATCACTGAATTAATTACAATAATTATGCTAAAAATTGTTGTTAGGCTGTTCATTTATAAATGCCGAAAGCCATGGCAGTAACTTCAGACGGGTGATTCCACGAGAGATCGACATGGGTCCACAAGTTATTATTTTAGATTTCATTGAGTATTTTATATTTCGTGCACTTCTCACCAGGTAGCCCGAATGTCAACTTCGTTTTATGATTAACGACATAACTTACGAGAAAAAAAATATCAAACTTCACCAACACGGAGGCACCACTTCCGTCACCTGTCATTTTCGAAAATTGAAGATGCTATAAAAAGACAAATACTTTTGTTTCAAGGAAGATATTTTTTACCTGAAATGCATGACTAATGAAAAATGAATTCATGCGGTTTCAAGTTTGTAGACCTTAAGAAATTAGCTATTAAAAATGTCTAATTTTGCGACAGTTTTAAATAAGTTCCATACTCCCTATTTTTTTTCTCCGAAAACAATGCAAGCAGCGTTTTCAAACTTGACACGTTTTAAGTATATAGTGTGTTCATTAGGTACATAAATTATTGTTGCTGTAGGGCAAATATAAATTTTTAAATATTGCCTCAAAGTTCTCATATTGGCAAAAGTGTACTCCAATGAAATTTGAATAATAAAAAACCCCATCTTCGATTTTTCTTAAAACCCCGTAAAAAGACAACCGAAGGCAATCATACAGTAATATAGAAAAACATGTTGCATTATTTTGTTTTTAGCGACAATATTCGTGGTGCAAATCAGAGCTTTTCGAGAATGCGCTGATAAGTTGATAAATCTAGAAATCAGAACGGAAAAGCGGTAATAAGCTTCAAACGCGAGTAAACTGGACTGCATTTGGTGAAGAAAGGCTGTTTTAGCAGATAGGAGTAACTATTTTGAACACGGTATTCTACAGTATCTGAATTCACTCTTATACGTAGAGCACTGAGACTTCTAATATGTGGTGCCTCTCCATTACTGACACACAGATGGAGCTGCTGTGGCGGCCATGTGTTTGCAACACGTTCGTTAGAGAATTGAATGTTGAATGAGTTCATAAACGATTCATAACAAATTTTTATCATTTGGGGCACGAAGACTGTCGCATTAGACTGAAGAACACGCTTTAGGGCAAGTTGTCATCCGTCGTCTGCTCTACAGATGAATTGCTGTGCGCCGCATCTTGGAGGCAGTGCTTTAGATTATGTGGTTCAAAGTCGGGACAAAGATTACGCCTCCCGTAATTTTATCGACAAAACATTGTAAATTCATTTTAACGTACTATACTTCAGTTTTGCATTCGCGCTGTGGATACTTGCGCACAAGTATCCTGTGTAGCCAGCGCCTCCTGGAGGCGCTGGCTACACAGTATTGCTATGCTATACTGCTATGTTGATACCATAGAGTTCCAGACAATAATATCTAGAGTGGAATCTGGCGCTAGTGTCTACACGGGCTCCTTCAGCGGCGCTTGTACTTGCATGGGAATGATGGGAAGTACAGGCTTCGGATCTGCTTCAAATGGATCAAGTTCTTGAGATTCGCGACGCTGCTTTTTACAGTGTGAAATAAAGTAACATGAAGTTATATTAAATTTAAACTTGCTTCATTTTTTTAAACGCAAACTTTATCGCAAATGGTTCTTGTGACTAGGTGGTAGAAGTGAAACCTCGAGAAATTTAACCATAAGGGTATGCATTGCTCTGTCATGGCGTTCTAGATTTGGCATCAAGATGTAACGAATTACTCCTTACAACATTTGAAAGAAAACATTTCGGGTTTGCCCTCGAAAGTACGCAATATCTATTTATGGAATTGACATCACAATATTAAGTGAGGAACATTTAACGTTTCGTCTGCTGCGATGTCAGGTGCGTCTGTACAAGAAGTCTGCCCCCAACGCACCTCTCGTTTTTTTGTGAACTCGAGTCAGAAGAGCGTGGTGGTGCGTCTACTTCGCGTCACCGTCATTTCGCGGTTGATTTCAATGAGTTTTCGCAAGATTCACTAACAACAAACGTGATCTCGGTGTAATATCCTGCACTGACATGGGACGCTACATCTATGCTTAGCGGTGAGTGGACGACGCTTCGCTTAAACTGTCAAACGCGACTTAAACAGCTCCAGCGTTGCAGCAAATTGAGAGGCCTAGCAGCTTTAAGCTTCTTTGAACAACAAAGGGGCAGCTTATGTCCTTTGCACCGAATCCACCACCCACTCTACGCAAAGAACTAAACCGAAACTGCAGAGATTTGTAGACAGTTCACTGCCTAACGAGATCGAATCCGAAGCTTGTACTTCCCATAATTCTCATAAGGGTACATGATCGCAGCGCCAAACTCCTCTCTAGGTATTATTGTATGAAACTCTATGGCTGATACAGTACGAGGCTAAACTATACTATTCCAAAGTATTCTGGATAGCCGAGTAGTTGAAACGCTTGCCATCAAATCATAGGCACATGGTTTGTAATCTCGCTTCGCCAAGAAATATTTTCTCCAATAATTTTTCTATGCCATTACTTCTTTCACTCGCTGCTTACTCTTTCTCTCGCCCACCAGAGTTACTGAGTCCCTCACCGGAAAAATTCGTGGATGTATCATGGTATTATGTGCCCACAAATTACCGAGCAAGCTTAACGACTACTGTTTGCTTCCAAGCTTTTCCTAGTTGTGAACCGATGCATGTGCATGTCTTGCTCTCGAAATCAGTAGACTGCTTAGCGAAGCACCTCAACGCAACGCATGGTGCCGCAGGGCATACAATTTTTTTTTCAAGCTACTTTTTCAAGCTACTTTCTCAAGCTACTAACTCGATTGATGGTCAGGTTCAAAATGGCAAAACGTGGAACTTACTCAAACACCTTCTCAATGAAACGAACACCCGCACAAATCAGCGTCATTCGATCGTGCAGATACTTCATCAGGCTAAACGGACAGTGTCACCGGAAGATGTTGTCAAGAACCTAGTGAAAAAATATATCCCGCTTCCCACGGGCCCTGTGACCCCTCACCCTGGTTACTCTGGCAGCGACAACACCAACTTAGACGCCGACTTTTCTATTGAAGATGTGCGCCGAGCTCTCCATGAGCTCAATGGCCGCTCAGCCCCTGGCCCCGACGGCATCACCAACAAGCTCCTACGCAACCTGGACGATTCCTCCGTCACTTACCTCAACGACACTATCAACGAAATATGGAAAAAGGGTGAGATATTCGATGCCTGGAAACTAGCGGACACGGTTTTCATACCCAAACCGGGAAAATCGCCGAGCCTAGATAACCTACACCCCATATCTTTCACGTTGTGCGTGGGCAAAGTGGCTGAGCAGGTCGTCCTCAACAGGGTTAGTCAATACCTCGAAGATCACGACTTAATCCCGCACCACATGATTGGCTTCCGACCAGGATTATCCACTCAAGACGCCATGTTACTCCTAAAGCATCAAATTCTAGATGGCGGAAACACTCGGGACACTCGTGCAATACTCGGCCTAGATTTAGAAAAGGCCTTCGATACAATAACGCACTCGTCAATCTTGAAAGCGATCGCAGCCCTCGGCCTAGGTCATCGATTTTACTGCTTTATCCACTCTTTTCTCACTCGACGCAGAGCCGTCCTCCGCGTAGGAGACCTAGTGTAGAAATAAGTGGAGCTTAGACAGCGGGGCACTCCTCAGGGATCCGTCCTCTCGCCCACGCTCTTCAACCTCGAGATGATCGGGCTTTCCGAACGACTTTCGAAAATTGACGGGCTAAATCACACTATGCGGATGATGTAACCATATGGTGCACCACAAGGTCGGATGGCTTCATTGAGTCCGCCCTGCAAGAGGCTATCGACACCGCTGAGTCCTACCTCGACCACACCGGTCTCAGGCGCTCACCCGCGAAGTCGGAGCTGTTGACATATTTGCCCAAACGCCGGAGTGCCAAGCCCAAAGGGTGGAAACCTCCGGCGGAACGCAATATCACTCTTCACACCAGAGATGGTCGTACTGTACCCAGGGTAGACACCATCAAGGTCCTCGGCATGATCATGGAGTCCCGCGGAACCAACACCCAAACAGTACACAAGCTCAGGACTAAGACTGAGAATGCCATACTACTCGTACGTAGAGTAGCCAACAGGCACCATGGCCTAAAAGAAGGCAACCTGCTGCGTCTCGTACACGCGTTTTTTTTTTGTGTCGTTTTACCTACGTTGCTGCTATACACAAAGGGCTACGTGCTGAGCGCGATTAACTCAATGCGCTTATTCGAAAGGTGGTCAAACAAGCCCTTGACCTCCCTATCACCACTCCAACGTACAAACTCCTCGAGCTTGGCGTACATAACATGCTAGAAGGGATCGCCGCAGCTCAGGAACGCGTGCTATTGACCCGACTCACCACCACCAAGGCGGGCCGCCATATTCTGCGCGAGCTCGGCTTCTTCTCCTCGAGGGCCAGGGACCCCCGCCCCCCAGAGTTGGCTCTGATTCCCCGTGAAATCCGCGACCTTATCACGATTGCTCCCATTCCACGAAATGTACACCCCGAATACAACAGAGGCAGGTGCCTAGCGCGGGCGACTGCCATTCTCAAGCGCATAGACATGGATGCGGACAACGTCGCGTTCGTGGACGCCGCTGCCTATCACAACAACCGAGCCTTCGCCGCGGTCGCGGTATCATCCGCGCAGCAGACTCTTACCTCTGCCACACTCCTCACCCGAAACCCCGAAGTAGCGGAGCAAGTAGCTATAGTTATAGCTATATGCTCGACAGCAAACGGGAATTCATCTACAGCGACTCCAGGCCACCATCAAAGCCTTCGAACGCGGAGTCATCTCCGACCATGCGTTACGTATCCTGTGCAAAGCGGATCCGAGTGCCCTGAAGCACCACACTGTCATCGGGTTTCCCGCCCATCTCGGCAAGGTGCCGGGTGCCCTATGCAACCTCAATGAGATCGCCCATGATGCAGCGCGCGCACTTACCGACCGCACTGCCACAGGGCAACCCCATCTGGCTGGGTTAGACACCAATCTGGATGCACCAAATACGTACAATGAAATAACAAAGCACTTACCTGAAACGCCGCATTTTTCCACCCCATATCTGAAACTTAACCGACAGCAGGCATTAACCCTACGCCTAATAGAGACACACATGTACCCAAACCTTGACACGCTTCACGTTTATTATCCTCGTGCATACCCCAGTGACACATGCCCATCATGTGGACACACTGCGACACTCGTACACATGATCTGGGAGTGTAGAACAACTCTTCCCGACTCTACCTCAAGCAAGTGGGAGAGGTCTCCAGGAGCTCACTTCTCGCCGACCAGCAATGGGCCGTCCAGCAGGCCCACGAAGCGGCCGCCAGGTACTCCCTGTCGGTCCCTACGTGGGAGACGCCCGCTACGCGCTAAGCGCGTTCTGCAGGACTGAAATAAAGATTTAGGGGCGAACCTTCTTAAAGTGGCACCCGTTCATCCCTCGTAGTACGTTACATGTCTTACGCTTTGACCTCCAATGGGGTGCCGGTGGGAGATTTCTCCTGTGCGTTGTTGAACAATAAAAAAAATCACAGCGTTTGCGTTAACTAAAAGCCAAATTCTTCTGTTTCTCATTCCCCATTAGCAGCCATTGGCAAGTACATTAAGCAGTATCTGACAAGAAAAGGTTGCTACGTTATACTTGCTGGACGTAACCTCCTTTGTTTCAGAAACGTTTAGCGAGCGTTGGGCCGCAGTGCCATGAATACAGTGAACTAGTATATACCATGAACTAGAGGTGGTTAAAGGTGGGAAATAGACACGAAGCGCAAACCGTAATAAAGTGTGCGTGTGCCACCTCTCGTTTAGTCCTTGGAATGTCTGCTTGATGGCGGTGCTTCTATATGCGGAATATATAATGAAAAGATGCGAGATTGTTGTACTTGGAGTGTTGACTAGGTGGGCGAATGGACACACAGACAGATGCATGGACGGACGCACGGATGGCTGCACGAACAGATGGACGCATGGGCGGACACAGGGTGGATGCGTGGACGAGCGCATGGACGGACGCATGGATGGACGTGCGGACGCACGTACAGACGCAGGCACGGACGGGCGGATGGACGCATGGGTGGACGCATGGATGGACGCATGGACGGACGGAAGCAAGAACGAATACACGGACGGATGCTTCGCCCCACTCTCCATCATCCACCCCGTGGATATGCTGCCATTTTTTTTTTCATTCCATTCCATTCAAGCTATAAATTACTGATGAAGCACAGACCGCAAGAGAAACAGTGTATAAAGTATGCTTTCGTTTAGCAACCTCTCGAGACTTGAAGCTCCCGTGCATGACACACGTGAAAAAGAAAATATACAGGACAAGAAGAGGGTGCGCCTGTTGATGATGAGAATAACTTTTGATCTGCAACACGTGGCCCACTTCGAGCATAGCAGCTCTGCTGTGAAAGGTGGCAGAATAGCCTATGGTAAATTTATTTGGACTACATTATAATATTTATCTGGTGATGCACACTACATGCGACTGATTCATCCAGTCATTTGTTCCTTGGCAATTCTCGGCAACATGTCGGAAGCGCAGGGTGCCCTGTTCTTTTCGTTCTGGTCTTGAAATTCGGGAGCCGTTAAATCGAGTTGTAGCGCTTTGATGTGCGCCTAATGTTCGCGTAATTTTGTATTAGTCGAGAAGCCCCACAACTTTCTGCCTTGTTCAACGTTTATGAAGGTACGGAAAAGGATGAAGGCTTAGATATTTAACTGGTGTTGTCCTATATATTTTCAGCCCCATACCATATTCATTGCACTCAGCACTGTCGAGGCTGCGAAACATGTTCGGTCAGCAAAGTGTATAAACGTATTATGATTGTTGTTTCATCTTCGGACACATTGTCAAACACCTCTAGAGACGTACTGGTAATCATGACAAGTAGGTGTCCTCTTAGCCTAGGCATGGCCTCCGTGATAAGCTGACGCCGGTAACTTGGTACCAAAGTCTTGTGTACATGATTGATACCGAGTTGATGCACCCACTCAAACTGATCGGCTTTAAGGGAGACACCAAGGTGCGCAGAGCAGAAGTTATCACATTTTGTTTAGACGCCGCCCAATCTTCCTTTAAGTCATCCTCTAAGTCATTCGTCATCCTCTAAGTCATCCTCTAAGTCATTCCTCTAAGTCATTCTAAGTCATTCGACCGCCACAGCCTGTTCTCAGCATCCTCGCACCTAGCCGATAAAATCTGTTATTGATCATTTACGTCACGAGCTGGGCTCACTGACAGAAATTTTTCAGCAGAGTCGGGGGCCCCGCCGCGGTGGTCTAGTTTCTAAGGTACTCGGCTGCTGACCCGCAGGTTGCGTGTCCTAATCCCAGCTGCGGCGGCTGCATTTCCGTTGGAGGTGGAAATGTTGTAGGCCCGTGTGCTCAGATTTGGGTGCACGTCAAAGAAGCCCATGTGGTCGAAATTTCCGTAGCCCTCCACTACGGCGTCTCTCATATTCATATGGTGGTTTTGGGACGTTAAACTCCACATCTCAATCAAATCAATCAAGAGTCCGTGACACTGAGCGACGCAACGGTTGTCTCCAATTTCGTGACCCTTGTAGTCAAGCCTTAAATTTCATGGTCAGTAGCTTCCTGTTTATCTTCTACACCTTTCAATTCACTCAAAATTGACGCCTGCCCGGACTCAAGTCTACGCATTGGTTCAAGCAAGGAAGTCATGATTTCATCACTAGGACCCAGATTCACCTCAACGTCACCAGAAAATAACAACAGCAGACTGCACTACCGAACACAGATACATGAATGCAGCACAAATTGTTTAATCTTAACGTACACATCAAGGGGATCAAAGGGGCACGACGCCGCAACTAAACAGTAATTACTTCTCTTTACGGAAGTAGCCTGGCCTAGGTAACTAACCTAGAAAAAGCGCTGCAATGAGCGTTGCATTTCTGTAGCAGCATCGTGCCCGAATGCGCAGGCAAGCAGTGGGCGTTCAAGTAGTCTGCTTGCAACGCAGATAACTGCTTTTTTTTTGCTTTATCAATCCAGGGTATAGAAGAGCTTTAACCCGGCAGGAGAGAGACGCTGCTCTCGTCGGAGCGAGTGGACGCGCGTCGTGTCGGCTCCGGTTTCAACGAATGTTTTGCAGTGGAAGTCACCTAGAAGCCCACAAGACTTTGGTACCCGCATATTCAGCTTGTCATCAGGAATCGCCCGGCGCCAAGTTCCAGATGGGGACTTGAATTTGGACACCTTTACCGACGCATTTTTTGTCAACCACGCTAGCGAGAGAGATAGGCCTAACGCCTGCCATGCCACCGGCAGCGCAGCTGCCAGAGACGCTGCTGCCTAGGCCGGCCTAGCTCTGCGGACACCAAGAAACGCCGGTCGGCGCGTTTGACGCGTCCGACGTTTTGAGAAGAAGTGGAGGTCACTGTGGAGGGAGAACCCATTTCTCGTGAAGAATTCGAAGAAAGTACAGGATGGAGCACCGTAGGATCAAAGAAGTCGACCCGCGGGCAATCACTAGAACCCGGTGCGGATTCTCAACGAGGGAATAACAGCAGGAAACGGCGTGAGCAATGCCTGAGTAAATAACAAGATTAAGCCGGATGCCTCCACTGCCCCGAGGTGACTACAAGATCATCATCCGACCTAAAGGCGGCCTTCGACTCACCGATCATGGAGCCGCCCGACTGGCGACTAGCATTTACCACGCCGCTGAAATTCCGAGAGATGCCCAACATGAGGACACAATATGCCCAATTTCTAGCAAAATATCATCGTTGTGAGCACACCTATCGAGGCGCATGCTGATAGATACCAAACAATCTCTCGCATTGTGGTCGGCAACAAAACGTACAATACCAGCGCATATGAAGCAGCACCAGACGGTACGTCAAAAGGCGCGATACGTGATATCCTGTTGGAAGATACTGCCCTAGATATTACAGCTAATGTTATTACAACAAAGAACCTTACAGCCATCACTGCAAAACGCCTCAGCAACACAACGACGATGATCGTACTGTTCGCTGGTCTTCGCGTGCCAACATACGTTCGATACGGTGGGGCAATGTTGAAGTGCTCCCTTTACCGCAAACAGATAGAGACGTGTTACCAATGCGGTCGCCTGGAGCACCGCGCAGATGTATGCCCAAACACGAAAGACCACGTGTGCCGTGGCTGTGGTATGACCAACCCCCCGCAAGATCACCAATGCTAGCCCACTTGTCAACTATGCGGCGGCGACCACCAGACGGCCGAGAAGGCGTGCAGGGCACGTTACAAGACGCCGTACCTGGTGAAACGCCGGCGATGGGAGCGACAACAGCAACAATATGAAGACTACCCGACGAAGCCAACGCCTGTCGACATCAGCCTCGAGCAGCAGGACACTACTCCTACCCGGAAGCCCGGAAAGAAAGCCTGGTCGAGATCTCGGTCGCGGTCTCGGTCGCAGTCTCGCCGCGGCCCCGCTCCCGGTCGCAGTCAACATCTCGGAGCCGTACACCTGGACCTGGCGCAACCTTCAAGGTGGGCTGGGTAGACGTAGTCAAGGGGGCGCGCTCGGGGTCTGAGGAGGCCGCTTCTCAAAGCAAACTTGATAAATTAGAGGTTGAAATAGCACAGCTAAAGCAGATGTTAGCACAATGTAACCAGAAAATGACAGCTTTAGGAGAGGAAAACAGGACCCTCAAGGAGGAGTTACACCACTATAAAAAAACAAAACATGCTCCACCAGTAGTACCACCGCTCTCAGCTGTTACACCCAGTGAAAAATGGAGGAAGGTGCAACACCACTACCTCCCAAGCGCAGAGCCGAAACCCAGGCCAATGAATACAAACCCGCACGCGTGACGCCCGAGAATAAAGTCCTGAAGAAAGTTCAGCAATCAGTCAAAGAATTAAATGAGTGGATGAGCAACGCATCCCGACTGATCTCAGCCCTTACTGACCGCTTAGAGACTATAGCTAAAATTACCAAGACAAAACGAACACCTACAACAGCGACTCATCGCTGTGGAGGCTAGAATCACCCCTCTGCCACCTAGCGGACAGGACCCCACAGCGAATGTAAAGCAACCTTCCTCGTCGGCATTCAGTGTGATACAGCCGGCGACATTCCTACCCCCTGCATCTCATCATAGCTAGAAATCACGCCTACACAATTTGGCAATGGAATTGTAGAAGCTACGCGAATAAGCAAGCAAATCTTAACCAATACCTTAAGGGGAAAGTTAAGCCCGATATCATTTTATTGCAGGAGACACATTGCCTCACTAAATTGGCAGGCTACTGCTCGATCGGACATGCCAACGGGGAGACGACTGTCCTTACCACCCTAGTTAGGCGAAACCTTACGTTCACGCATCACGACACGGAAATTACCAATATAGACAATATATTTATTGAACTCGTTCCGCAACGTAAGACACAGGAAAGTATTTTTATACTAAACATATACAGCAACCCTAACAAAAGAAGCACAGATTTCTCACACTCTTTAAACGCGCCCTCAACATCGCTGGCCAAAATCCCATCTTAATAGCGGGGGACTTCAACGCACCACACACTGCCTGGGGATACTCTTATGTGTTTCCTAAAGGTAGGGCCCTCTGGTTTGACTCGCAGCAAGAGGGATTAACTCTCATCACCAACCCTAGCACACCCACACGTGCGGGCACTAGCTCCAGTAAAGACACAACGCCTGATCTGACATTCACGAGAAACACATCAGCAGCCACCTGGAAAAATACCCTAGAGGACCTTGGTAGCGACCACTACATCATCGAGGTACATGTTCAAGGTGGCCCACGTAAATCCACGTGAAAAGAGCTAAAGTTGGTAGACTGGACCCAGTTCCGCAAATCACGTGAGAACCAGGTCCAACCCATCAGCGACATAGAAGACTGGATACACACGCTTAAACAGGATATTAATAATGCCACCCGAATCGTACCTCCCGAGGCACACCTCGAAGAGATCGATAGCCGGCTCCTCCACATGTGGGAGGCAAAGCAATCGCTCCAAAAGAGGTGGAAGACACAGAAACACAACAGAAACCTGAGGAAATGCATAGCACTCCTCAACACAGAGATAGAGATGTATGCAACACAGCTAAGCCGGCAACACTGGGATGAAACCTGCGATGCGATAGACAGGCAGCTAAGTGTTAGTGAAACTTGGCATTTTCTACGGTTCCTGCTCGACCCAGAAGACAGCAAAACCGCCCAACGACAAACCATCAACAAACTAATACATGCTTACAAGGGCACCGACGAGGAGTTTCTTAGGGAGGTAGAGCTCAAATATATCTCTCAGGCTCCTACTCAGCAGCATCCAGATTATACGGGCCAGATCAACACTACTCTAGATGAAGAATTCACCGAAGCGGATATCCGTGCCGCCCTACAAAAACTTAACACCAAATCTGCACCAGGTCCGGATAACATCACGAATAATATGATACGCAATTTGGACGATGAGTGGATCACGCATATCACAGACTATATTAATAACTACTGGAACACCGGAATCTTGCCCCCGCATTGGAAAACGGCCAAGGTGATTCTGATTCCGAAACCAGGCAAACCACTGAATACTGACAATCTTAGGCCCATCTCCTTAACATCTTGTATAGGCAAATTGATGGAACACGCTTTCCTGGCTAGACTGACAAATTACCTCGAAGACAATTATTTTTCCCACACACCATGATTGGCTTCCGCAGGCATCTTTCAACGCAGGATGCCATGTTGCAGCTTAAGCACCACATCATAGACAGTACGGGACGCTCCACTAAGGGCATACTTGGTCTTGATCTGAAGAAGGCTTTTGACTCTGTCACGCATAGCACCATTCTAAATCAGGTCAATACCCTAAACTTGGGGCTTCGCACGTACAACTATATTAGGGCATTTCTTACGGGCAGAACGACCATGATCACTGTGGGAGCACTCAGGTCGTCCGAAATAACCATAGGAAGTGCGGGCACCCCGCAGGATTTCGTGATATCTCCCATGTTGTTTAACCTCACCCTCATTGGTCTTCCTTCAAAACTTGAAACCATCCAAGGACTTCATCACACCATTTACGCCGACGACATCACCCTCTGGGTGTGCGATGGCAGTGACGGTTCCATTGAACAGAGATTACAGGAGGGGATTGACACAGTCGAACGGTATTTACAAGGAACTGGACTATCCTGCTCGGCGTAGAAAACTCAGCTACTGCTATATCGCCCTACACTTAGAGGTCGGCCACCTAAACAACATCCCCAAGCGCAGGCACACGCTGATATAAACTCACTACAAGCGATGGTCACGCCATACCAACCGTGGACAAAATCAGAGTGCTAGGTTTGATCATAGAAAGTAAGGGTACCAACGGAGAGACAGTTCGCAACATTGAAGCCAGAGTGTCTAACACGATGCGCCTCATTAGGCGCATTACCAATAAACACAAAGGCATGAAAGAGGCCAGCATCATCCGTTTGATCCAAGCGTTTGTTCTAACTCACATCACCTATACGACGGCGTACCACCGATGGTTCACCGCGAAAAAGTCAAAACTCAACAGCATAATTAGGAAAATTTACAAACAGGCGCTAGGTTTGCCTCAAAACACCAGCACCGAACTACTCCTTCAACTTGGTTTACACAATACCCTTGAGGAACTTATTGAGGCGCATCAAATATCCGAATTCGAGCGTTTAGCCAAGACTAAGCCAGGCCGCCAGATTCTATGTAATCTCGGTATTACTTACCACACTCAACAGGGAGACAAATACGACATACCACGCACTATCCGTGCTAAGCTAACAGTACCACCCATACCAAGAAACATGCACTCTGAACACAACAAGGGCAGACGTGTCAGTAGAGCCAGGACCGTGTCAA
Source organism: Rhipicephalus annulatus (assembly GCA_013436015.1). Taxonomy (NCBI): domain Eukaryota; kingdom Metazoa; phylum Arthropoda; class Arachnida; order Ixodida; family Ixodidae; genus Rhipicephalus; species Rhipicephalus annulatus. The sequence goes on from WOVY01005334.1 coordinate 67,281, forward strand.
AGATGTTTGGGCGCAACCATGAGGCAGTCTTTGTCGACGCAGCACGATACCGGGAACGTCACCACTTCGTGGCTGCTGTCGTAGACCACACACAACAATGCAAAAGCAGCGAGTCAGTCATCACACGGAACGTAGAAACGGCAGAGGAAGTGGCTATTGCGATGGCCATAGCCCACACTAACGCCTCATGCGTAATCAGCGACTCGCAGACAGCCGTTAGAAACTACGCCAGCGGCAGAATCTCCCCCGAGGCATTGCGGATTCTTAATACAGGCAAAATTCACGAGGTGGACAAATACGTACACATCTTGTGGTTCCCTGCCCACACCACTAGGTAACGCGGAGGCCAATCCGAATGAAGTGGCGCACAACGTGGCTCGAGGTCTTACGTTCCGAGTCACGTCAGACGAAGCGGCCACCCAAACGGACCTTTCTGCGCCGGTTGGGAATGGGATGATCGGCTCAGTAAATTTAATGACATAATTCAACACTATCGCCTGCAAAGGCGGGAGTACCCTCCGCCTCACTCCAAGCTAAATCGGGCCCAGTCCGTTCAGTGGCGACAGCTACAAACACGCACATACACGAACCCTGTCATCATGCACCACATATATTCGGACGTCTATAGTTCTAATCTATGCCAGTACTGTACCACCAGAGCCACTCTCGACCATATAGCTGTATCATGACGTGAACTGTTGTATGCGAAGGTAACGAAAGGTAAGTGGATGTCCCAATCTTTGTAATCCTTGGAGACGTACATCGCTAACATATTCGTCAAGGTACGGTGGAGGCGTTCCGTGAGGCCTTTGGTTTGCGGATGGTACGCTGTAGTGAACTTGTGGTGGGTAGAGCAGGATCGCAGGAGCTCGTCGACTACTTTAGATAGAAAACAGCTGCCGCTGTCGGTGATCAACTGACGAGGAGCACCATGACGCAGAATGATGTCATGAAGAAGGAAATCGGCTACATCAGTAGCGCAGCTGGTGGGGAGGGCGCGTGTAACGGCATACCGCGTTGCGTAGTCGGTAGCAATAGCAATCCACTAATTACCGGTGGCCGACACGGGAAAGAGTCCTAGAAGATCGAGGCCGACTTGGAAAAATGGCTCATCTGGTACTTCAATGGGCTGGAGGGTACCAGCAGGTCTCAGAGCAGGTGTCTTGCGGCGCTGGCAGAGGTCGCATGCCGCAACGTACTGTCGCACAGAACGGTGGAGGTCAGGCCAAAAGAATCGGCGGCGAATGCGGTCATACGTGCGTGACACCCCTAGGTGTCCAGCGGAGGGGGCATCATGCAGCTGGGCCAAAAGGTCTGAGAGAAGATGCACAGGAACAACGAGTAAAAGCTCAGCACCATCAGGGCGGGTGTTGTAGCGGTGCAAGATGTCGTTGTGAAGAACGAACAGTTGTAAGGAGTGGTCAGGGTGGGGAGAGTGCAGACCATTGATAATAGCACGCAAAGAAGGGTCGCGGCGTTGTTCAGCAGCTATGTCGGTGAAGTCGGTAATTGAAAGAACGAGGGCCTCTTGCTCATCTTCCCTCGTGTCAGGGGGATCGACTGGGTGACGGGACAAGCAGTCGGCATCCTTGTGAAGTTGTCCGGATTTATAGGATACGGAAAAAGTGTACTCTTGTAAGCGCAGCGCCCAGCGACCAAGGCGTCCCGTAGGGTCCTTCAGTGAGGAGAGCCAGCAAAGCGCATGGTAGTCCGTAATAACTGAGAATGGTCGGCCATACAGGTACGGTCGGAATTTGGCAATGACCCAGACGAGAGCTAAGCACTCGCGTTCTGTGATGGAATAATTTTGTTCCGAGCGCGACAACAGTCGGCTTGCATGCGCGACGACGCGGTGCATGCCTTTTTGCTGCTGCGCGAGCACTGCGCCTATGCCGTGGCCACTGGCGTCAGTACGAAGCTCCGTGGCGGCAGATGGATCGAAGTGTGCTAGGACTGGTGGATTGGTGAGAATGTCAACGAGCGACGAGAAGGCGTTTGCTTGCTGTTGGCCCCAGGTGAATGCGACATCCGTTTTGAGGAGGCAGGTTAGAGGACGGACTACTTCAGCGAACTTCTCGACAAAACGACGGAAATAGGAGCACAGTCCCAGAAAACTTCGGACGTCCTTGGCTGAGCGGGGTGTGGGGAAGTCGCGAACTGCTCGGACTTTCGCAGGGTCTGGTTGAACGCCCGCAGCGTTAACAAGATGGCCGAGTACGCAGATTTGGCGTTGCCCAAAGCGGCATTTGGACGAGTTAAGTTGCAAGTTGGCACGTCGAAAAACATCAAGCACTGCGGACAGACGGGTAAGATGGTCGTCGGAAGTAGTCGAAAAAACAATAACGTCGTCAAGATAGCAGAGGCAGATGGTCCACTTCATGCCTCGAAGGAGAGAGTCCATCATGCGCTCAAATGCCGCGGGGGCATTGCATAATCCAAAAGGCATAATCTTGAACTGATAAAGTCCATCAGGAGTCACGAAGGCCGTCTTCTCTCTGTCTTTGTCGTCCACAGCGATCTGCCAGTAGCCTGAGCGAAGGTCTATTGAAGAGAAATATTTGGCACCGTGCAAGCAATCAAGTGCATCATCTATGCGCGGTAGGGGATAGACATCTTTCTTGGTAATATGGTTGAGATGGCGGTAATCAACACAGAATCTCCAGCTATTGTTCTTCTTTTTAACAAATACAACGGGTGAGGACCAGGGACTAGATGAGAGTTCGATTATGCCCTTATCAAGCATTTTATCGACTTCTCGCTGTATAATAGCACGCTCCGGGGCTGACACACGGTAGGGTCGTCAGCGAATGGGTCGAGCGTCACCGGTGTCGATGCGATGGGTTTACCACAAATGTCTGGCCCAAATTACGGTCGCCGAAGTCAAGATGTCCTGATAAGAAGCAAGCACACGGCAGGAAAGCAGAGACTTGTTCAGAGGCGAGCTTGTCAGATAGCACTGGCTTGAAAGGTCGGAACAGGAACGTGACGAGAACGACGTTGATGAAAAAATTGGGGTGGCGAATTGGTGGTTAAAGCGGAAACTGTGTGGTCGACCAGTGGTGTAAGATGCGCAAGTGACATGCCGCGAGAATAACTTGCGCTGAGAGGCCGAAATTGAGGACGCGAAACGAAGTTCGGTTGTTCTTAACGGTAACCACCGTGTTTGGGAGTGCAAAATTGCGTGTCATGGCCACGTCAGGAATCGGGGGCAGCAACATAATCACCATCAGGTACTGCAGGATATGGCGAGAGTTGCACTTGGACTGCGGCTTGCGGCGAAAGTCTAAGGAAATCGACAGAGCGTAGATGAGGTGGGCTGGTAAAGACGGTCTCCGAAAAGGATGGTAGTTCGAGCTGAAGAAGACCTTTGGAACAGTCAATGAGCGCAGCGTGGTGAAGTCAGAAAGTCGAGTCCAAGGATTAGGTCATGAGGGCTATTTTCCAGTACAAGCGAACAGACCTGAAGTTTGATGCTCAGAAATTGTTAATCGCGCAGTGCACATTCCAAGCACAGCAGGAGTACTCCCATCCGCTGTACGAACTGTAGGTGCAATCGCAGGCGTCAGAACTTTTTGGAGGCGGCGGCGGAGGTCTCAGCTCATCACAGATATTTGTGCACCGGTATCAATAAGAGCAGATATAGGTAAACCATCAACGAGAATTGTAAGGAGGTTGCACCGCTGGTCGGGAGTAATCAGAGGATTTGCATTCCAAGTCGTGTATGCAGCGTCACCTCCGGGGGCTGCACCGGCTAGTTTTCCGAGCGACGGTCGTAGGAAGACCGAGAACGGGCGGGGTTGGGGCGAGCGGGACTGACGACGCACGGGCGATGGCGAGCGGTTGGTCCGACGTTCTGGATTATGCTCTTACCTGTCTCAGCACGGTAGGACGGGGCATAAGGTGCACGTTCAGAGCGAGGCCGCCAATCATAGAAGCTCGGTCGAGGTGATGAGGTCCACCGGCTGCGGCAATGGCGAGGGATGTGTCCTATCCGATGGCACGTGAAACATATACGCCGATCATCATGAGTGCACCATTCAGCTGGGTTTCGTCGTGGCGCGAACGTGCGGTTCGTAGTGGCAGCCGCAACGACTGGAGCCGAGCTGGAAGTAGCAGGGGCATTTTGATGAGGTGGCGAAATGCCATATTCGCGATCTCTTGGCGAACCACGGCCTGTATCATTGAAACAGCACCGAGGTTGTGTCCTGGCGCGCTGACGCTAGACATAGCGGGAGCCATAGCCTCGATGTTCCCGACGGACTATTCTGGTGACGTTTTCTGGCGCTGGTGGTTGGTGTAGTGTGGGCAAATCTTCGGAAGAGGACGTAGCCGCCGTGTTGGGAAGGCGGTCAAATCGGTGAACTATGCGCCTACTTTTTGCCTGTTCGAAGCGACGACATGCTTCGACGACCGACTCCACCGTCAAGCAGTCCTTGCACAGGAGAAAATTGAAGGCGTCATCCGCAATTCCTTTCAGGATGTGTCCGACTTTGTCCTCGTCGAGCATGTCATTGTCGACCTTGCGGCACAAAGCCAACACGTCCTGGATGTACGCGATGTACGGCTCTGTGGATGTCTGGGCACGAGTCGCAAGCTCTTTCTTTGCGGCCACTTGACGTCCGATGGGTTTTCCCAAATAGATAGCGCAATTTCTGCTTACAGACGTCCCAGCTAGTCAACTCTTCTTGATGTGTCTCGTACCAGAGTTTTGCCGTGCCATGCAAGTAGAAGATGATGTTCGCCAACATAAGCGTCGGACCCCAATGGTTGCTGCTGCTCACGCGCTCATATTGAACCAGCCAGTCATCGACGTCTATGCCACTTGTGCCGTTGAATGGACCTGGGTCACGAGGTTTGCACCACAACGATCGGCTGCGGGGCTGATGGATCTTGTTGACATTGAGTAGCCTGGTCAGTCATCGTGGTAGCTGCAATGCGCCGTCCGCTGCGAAGATCCAGCTCGTTGGGCGGTATAGCGAGTGGTACCCCGCACCTTCCACCCATGATGTTACGGGGAATAAAGTATACACCTGTGAACAAATGTGTACTGGCGAATACTGGCGAG
>WOVY01005335.1:0-173867 GCA_013436015.1 Rhipicephalus annulatus
GCTTTGCAAAATTCCCAGAACACAAACCTGCGGCATTTTACTTTTACTGAAATGGGGACCGCCGCAGTTGGGACAAAACCCGCAATCTTCCGGTGAGCAGCAGAGCCCCTTAACCCGTCCTCCAGCACAGCGGACTGAAAATTCTGCCGAGAGTACGGCTTAAATTTGGTCAACATGCATTAAGGTCAAAATTTGGCTCATAACTTGTAGTAAACACAGTATAATTTTCAAGAAATGGATTTTTAGCCATGAATTTTGCTCGATATAGCTGGAAAGACTTAAACAACGTCCGAGTGATCTTCTAAAGCTTTGCAGGTCATGTTCCTCAATAACGCACAAAACGCACACCTAAATAAAAAACAGCGTAAAGCAGTGCGTGTGTGGGAGCTAAATGACAGAATTTTATAAGACTACCGATTGCTGTCTTGAAAAACGTCTGACGCGAGCACAGTGTACACAAATACAACAGCATGCAGTACCTACACGTTATGCGATCTCCTTAGGTGACAATGAGAACAACTCACAACGTATGAAGCGTGATCACCGAAATTACTTACCAAATTACTTACCACCGGCTGGAAAGTACGCTGTCCGTTGACCACCGGTGTTCAAGCAATGCGCCGAGTGAAGAACGGCCGCCGATCCTCGTCCAGCACACCGCGTGTCAAAGCATTTTGCAGGGCTCCAGAGTGTGTCGTCAAGAGAGGAGTGCGCCACTGCTACTCACTGATGAGTAGGGTGCTTCGATGGCAGCGTTGCTTTGAAGAACATTGTCATTATTGTGCGGTAATATTTCAAGAGAAAACATTTCACGTCCGTTGATGACACTTAACAGAGAAGCCACAGAGGATGGTGTCGCACGGCAAGTATTTGGCGAATATTTGCCTCGCACCAATAAGAATATTCATCGAAGAACTTACGTCAGTAGCTTCAACGCACAGCACGCAACGAGATTCAGGGTATTACCAGTTCACCGCATGAAAAAAAACTGCGCCGCGAAATCATCACACGTTATTGAACGCCGGCATGTTCAAGGGAAAAAAGAGGCAGGGCGACTAAGACGCCACTACCCTCTCAGTTTCACCTTCGGTACCGTTGTCATTTTAAAAATAGTATTTCTGTTGCTAGAAACAGCCTAAACACGCGCAATAAGGCCGTCATAGGCAAACGCACTATCCTGTATGCTTGTATATATATATATATATATATATATATATATATATATATATATATATATATATATATTTAGGCAGACATGGTCGTTGAGTGGCCGTAGCGTTGCATTCAGTCCAGTAGATCCTCCGTGGGCGGTCACAACGTGGTTTATTTCGACGTTTCGGCCTAGAGTCTGGCCTTCATCAGGATTAAAGATACAGTTTGTTGGTGCTCAGCTTTATACTATCTCAAATCAAAAGGCAAGGAAAGAGGAAAAAAGGCAGAAAAGAAAAAAGAAAAAAAGAAAAAAAGGGAAAGAAAAGAAAAAGAAGAAAAAAGAGAAGAAGAGAAAAATAATACACGGTGGACTCCCCTCGGGCGCCCCCCTTCCACTCCTCCTTCCACTTCCTCCTTACACTCTTCCCTCCACTTCCCCCTTCATCTCTCTCCCCCTTCTACCGTTCATTTTTCTGATGTCAAAGGTCTGTGTATGCTTCCTTTCACTAACCCATTCCTACCGACCAGACGGCGCTTCCGGGCACTGGCGGTTCGGTGTGGGGCAAAAAAAAATTGCCCGCAGCTTCCCTCGGGGGAACACTGAGGAGGATGCGGAGCATATAATTGGTTAACGGGGTGTTAAAGTGCGACTTACTTGGGTCGATGGCTAAATTGGTTAACGTGGTTGTGAAATGGGGTGTTAAATTGCGACTTACTTGGGTCGATGGCTAAATTGGTTAACGTGGTTGTAGGAGGGGGTGTTAAATGAGTGAACACGTACACACGTATGCGAAAGGGCGGCGCTGGTTGAAGGGACGTCGATCATTGTGTTTGTGGATTCGTTGGAATTCATTTCACCGCGACCTTGGACGTCGACGCGCCGTACAAAGCAACCGATGAGCGGCAACTGAGCGAGCGAGCGCCGACCTTGACTATATATACAGCGCGACGGCGCATGCACTGTCAGCTGTTGAATGTTCTCGAAGGAGAAGCGCGCGCGCGGCACAGATGGCGATGGCGCGACGGCGCATGCGCTGTCAGCTGTCGAATGTTCTCGAAGGAGAAGCGCGCGCGGCACAGATGGTGGGCGACGGCGCGACGGCGCTTGCGCGCGCGTCAGCTGTCGAATGTTCGAGAAGCGGTGCGGACGGCGCGGACGGCGCACTACAAGGCGCGAGTATAAGATGCTTCCGCATCTAAAAAGAGCTTTTTTAGGAAGTTCTAAGCCTTTAACTACTCGGAGTCCCGTAAACATTTCGTCGTAGAAGGAGGGGTGCCGCGTATTGTGGAGGAGGCTGGTAAGCCGGCATTTTAGGAAGTTCTAAGCCTTTAACTACTCGGCGCCCTGTCAATATTTTGTTGTAAAAAGAGGGGTGCCCCGAATCGCGGTAGAGGCTGGTAAGCGGGCGCAATGCGAATTCCTTGCCCGCTTCTGGATTACGCGTATAGTGGGGGCCTCCCGGCTGCGCACAGGGTTGCTGTTGGGCATGTCATGCTTGGCACAATTGATTGGGTAGTAAAATAAAACAAAAAACAGACGACAGCTGCACTTAGAAAGAACAGTTACACTTGGAACTATTTAGGGTTGTCCAGTGCCCTTCGCAGCTGCAGTGCCGTGAACTCAGTTACTATTTTCATTAGTGCCGTTATTGTTTTCTAATGCTTTATTGCTGCAAATGTACCAGAATTCTCATTTATCCTCTATCGAGGGTGTTAAATCGATGGATAAGGTATGACTCTCGTTGTTCACGTTCTCGTTTTGATTTAAATTCCGTCTCTAAGAGCGTTACTGATAGTTTGTCGAATGCATGGTCGGAATAAAGAGATGTTTTGATGGAGGTAGAATTGGGGCTGATTTCGCACGCGCTCTGTGATTATTGAAGCGATTCCTAAATGGTGTTTCTGTTTGTCCGATGTACTGAATACCACACACGTTGCATTCGAGTAGGTATACCATATTAGAGGAATCGCATGTTAGATTTCCTCGAATGTTAATTGAAAGCTTAGATTGTGTGCTGGTTGCTTTGTCTGTTTCTCGCATTGCCTTACATACAAGACATCGTGGCTTTAAATAAGGTCGGCATGAATTATTGGGGGGTGATTTGTTAATTTGAGAGTGGACAAGGGTGTCTTTGAGGTTACGTGGTTGTCGGTAAACGACGCCTGGAGCGGATGAAAATGCGCAGTTTCAGACGTTCACTTTGTTCCAGAATGTTTTAATGTCGTTTAAGGTGTTTGTTTACATTGAGGAAGTTTGTGCTGTAAGTCAAGCAGAGGTTTGTTGGTTGTGGGTATTCATGTGGTGGTCGATTCATAAGTAGGTCTTCTCGCTTTATTTTTCTCGCTTTTTGAACAGCATCATTTTTTACATGTGGAGGGTATTTTTGTTTCTCGAGCATAAGTTTTAGCCTCTGTGAGCTCGTGTCAAAGTCAGCGTCTCTAGAGCAGATTCGCTTAAATCGGTGAGCCTGGCTGTATGGAATACTGTTTTAACAGTGGCGTGGGTGATCGCTTTGGTAATGGAGGTATTGTTGTCGATCCGTTGGTTTGCGATATAGGGTTGTAGAGAGCTCCTCTTCTTCTATCGTTATGGTAACATCAAGAAAATTTACGGTTACTGCGAGTATGTGTGTGTGAAGTGTATGTTCAGATGTACAGCGTTGTAAGTGTCGATAAAGCTGAGAAGTTTGTTCTCGGTGTGGGTCCAAATAAGAAAGATGTCGTCTATGTATCTTCTGTATAACATTGGTTTCAAGGAACTTTGTGCAAGAAATTCTGATTCTAGCTTTCCCATAATATGTTGGCATAATTAGGTGCCATTTTGGTGCCTATAGCGGTCCCGCTGATTTGTCGAAAATATTTTTGGTTAAACTCGAAAGAATTTAATTTGAGGACCATCCTCGTCATAGTTGCAATGGCAGGCAGAGAAATCTGGGGCATTAGATTGTTTATGGTTTTTGTACATGTTTTGTAATGCAGCTATGCCGTCATCATGAGGAATATTTGTATATAATGACGAGACATCAAAAGTAACAAAGTACGAGTTTTTCGGCCCACACAGACCTGCAATGTCTCGAAGAAAATGTGTGGTGTCTTTTATGTACGACGCGAGGGTGCAAGGAATGTGGCTTATTAGTTTGTCCACGTACCCTGATATGGGTTCAGTTATTGTACCGATGACTGATATGATTGGTCGACCTGGGTTACCGGGTTTATGAATTTTTGGGAGGATGTAGAAGCGACGTGGACGAGGGTATGCATCTCGCATCAGTTCGTGGTCAGTGTTGGTTTACTTTTCTGCATCCAACAGTTTCTTTAGTTCTGTTGTTACGATAAGTTTGTATTCGTCTGCCGGATCACCTGGGAGGCATCCGTAAAATCTTGAGTCGTCTAGTTGGCGGTATGCTTCTTGTAAATAGTTGGTTGTATTAAGGAGTATAATTGCTCCTCCTTTGCCAGCGGGTTTTATTGTTAGGTCTGTCCTAGATGCCAAATTTTTCATACATATTTTTTTTCAAATTTTGTCAAGTTTTCTCGGTTTCCTTTCTGTCTGTGGTATTCGTGTACTATATCTTCCTGTACTGCGGCGATATAAAGGTCCTAGAACTTGTATCAATTACTGTTTGGTGTCAAACATTTGATTTATGACGGTGAATTGTTCCGTGGTTAGAAGGCCTGCCCAAGAAATATTCGGCAACCTTAAGCTTCGAGCGAAGTTGTCGAGGTCTCGGCAACTTCGACAACCTTCTGCTCTAGAAACGCTGACTTTGACACGAGCTCATAGAGGCTAAACTTATGCTCGAGAAACAAAAATGCCCCCCACATGTAATTAATGACGCTGTTCAAAAAGCGAGAAAACTAAAGCGTGAAGACTTACTTATGAAGCGACCACCACAAGAAGACCCACAATGAACTAACCTCTGCTTGACTTACAGCACAAACTTCCCCAATGTAAAAAAAAAATCTTAAACAGCATTACAACATTCTGGAACGAAGTGAACGTCTGAAATGCGCATTTTCATCCGCTCCAGGCGTCGTTTACCGACGACCACGTAACCTCAAAGACACCTTTGTCCACACTCAAATCAACACATCACCATAAATAATTCATGCCGACCTTGTTTAAAGGCACGATGTCTTGTATGTAAGGCGATGCGAGAAACAGACAAAGCAATCAGCACACAATCCAAGTTTTCGGTTAACATACGAGGAAACCTAACGTGCGATTCCTCTAATGTGGTATACCTACTCGAATGCAACGTGTGTGGTATGCAGTACATCGGACAAACAGAAACACCATTTAGGATTCGCTTCAATAATCACAGAGCCCATGCAAAATCAGCCCCAGATCTACCTCTATCAAAATATCTCAATCTTCTTAACCATGCATTCGACAAAGTATCAGTAACGCTCTTAGAGACGGGATTTAAATCAAATCGAGAACATGAACAACAAGAGTCATACCTTATCCACCGATTTGACACCCTCGATAGAGGAATAAATGAGAATCCTGGTACACTTGCAGCAAGTAAAGCATTAGAAAGCAATAACGGTATAATGAAAATAGTAACTGAGTTCATGGCACTGCTGCTGCGAAGGGCACTGGACAACCCTAAATAGTTCCAAGTGTAACTATTCTTTCTAAGTGCAGCTGTCGTCTGTTTTTTGTTTTATTTTACTACCCAATCAATTGTGCCATGCATGCCATGCCGAACAGCAACCCTGTGCGCAGCCGGGAGGCCCCCACTATACGCGTAATCCAGAAGTGGGCAAGAAATTCGCATTGCGCCCGCTTACCAGCCTCTACCGCAATTCGGGGCACCCCTCTTTTTACGACAAAATATTGACAGGGCGCCGAGTAGTTAAAGGCTTAGAACTTCCTAAAATGCTGGCTTACCAGGCTCTACCACAATACGCGGCACCCCTCCTTTTACGACGAAATGTTTACGGGACTCCGAGTAGTTAAAGGCTTAGAACTTCCTAAAAAAGCTCTTTTTTGCCCCACAACGAACCGCCAGTGCCAGGAAGCGCCGTCTGCTCGGGAGGAATGGGTTAGTGAAAGGAAGCATACACAGACCGCTGACATCAGAAAGGTGAAGAGTAGAAGGGGGAGAGAGATGAAGGGGGAATTGGAGGGAAGAGTGTAAGGGGGAAGTGGAAGGAGGAGTGAAAGGGGGGCGCCCGAGGGGAGTCCACCGTGTATTATTTTTCTCTCCTTCTTCTCTTTTTTCTTCTTTTACTTTTTTCTCTTTTTTTCTTTTTTTATTTTTTCTTTTCTGCCTTTTTTTCTCTTTGCTTGCCCTCTGGTTTAAGATTGTATAAAGCTGAGCACCAACAAACTGTAACTTTAATCCTGATGAAGGCCAGACTCTAGGCCGGAACGTCGAAATAAACCACGTTGTGACCGCTCACGGAGGATCTACTGGACTAAATATATTATATTATATATATATATATATATATATATATATATATATGTGTGTGTGTGTGTGTGTTTGTGTGTGTGTCTATAAAATTGAATACACATTATTAGTTATTCACCAAGCTATCTGGAACAATTTGTCAAGTTCTTCAGGTGACGTTTGCCTTTGACTTGCGATAACAGGCGTGCCTAGCAATCTTCTTGAATAATAAGAAGCTGGCGTAAGGGACGGTGAATGTAGATTCATCACAGGGTCCCCCTTACTAGGAAGTCAATAAACAGAGTAGACTTTGTGCCACCCTCGCCTTTCGCCCTCCCGCGCACGGCGATGATTGCGATATAATGGAGCCCAACATTCATTCACAAACGTTTTTTTTTTCATCCCTTCAGTGTTTGCAGAATTTCCTAATACATCTCTCTTGTTACTTGAGGCGAAAGCCGCCGTTTCCAATGTTTAGCAGCAAAGCCATTGTTTTTAAACAATATTAGGCGAGTATGTCGTGAACCATGTGGTTTATTACTTCACGCTTGATATCATTCAACGCGTTGTGCTCTATCACATAAAGTTTATGCATTTACATTGCGAGTAAACGCATAATACCAAATTTAAATCACCATTATTGCTGTTCAATTGTATATACGGTGTTCGAATGACACGAAAACGTGTTCATTTCGGTGCACACGACGTCCACGCAGCAAATGTACTGCTTAAATTCGCACGGATTATTCAGACACGTTCCTTAGGCAATGCAAGATCACCGTTCGTGAGACGTGACTAGGAAGTCGTGACATAGCTCTTAGCAGAAGTGTGTCCCCAGAGAAGTACGGGCAAATAGCATAAGTCTGCTGCTTCACCATTTTACTAATGCTGCCACGCACACGACGCGCCCCTCTACATAATTGGCTTTACATAATTTTAAGTTAATATAAATCTTTCAAGACGTTGGAACAATCTGAGCTCGCACTTTTAGAATACTAAAGGTAACAGCTCGATTAACGTTAATATGTTTTTTGCTGGTATTTTGCAGTCGTCAATCGGGTTAAACATGAAGCTTGGGCCCGTATTTACAAATACCTCTTTCTTGCGAGTAAACGCAGCCTATATTAAAAGAAATCTTAGGTAAAGTTAAATAAATTGGACACTTCAAAAATCCACCTTATGGCGTTTTAAAGGCATCTAATGAAAGACGTCTTATCATTGTAAGCCTGATATAACCTGGTATAACCAAGGGCGTGGTATGGCAGTCATGGGAGGGAAGCTACGCACGTTTTAAGATTGAATTATTAACTATTGCGCGCATAAAGTATTCGCACAACAAAAGGCTAAATAAACAGCACACTTAAATTGCCAAAAGACAAGCGTGTCTAGTATTCGACAAGAAAGTTTCGTGTTACTTACTTCTGTTTACAACTTTCTTTTCAGCTAAACACAATTCGTCATAATAATATACCTCCCAAATTACACGTCGTTTTCACGCGGCTTGTGGTGCTTGTGCGTTACATGTGCGTTTGGGAGTGAGATCTCATTGAAGGGTCTTGTGGGCAGTCTCCTGGTTCAATTTGGGGGTCTTGCAGGTTTTTCCCCATTCGGGTAGCGTCACGAGGTGGATTTCCAGTATTGTCCCCATGTGTTGTGTTGTGTTGTCGTGTTCTGGCGGCCACAAATAGTGACGGTGGTAGAGAAACGGACAGTGTGTGCGAACTGAAGTGAATGCGCGGGATTGGTTTGTGCATGTGGGGCGAATCTTAACTCCAAATGTATTGTAACTCGGTTTCACCCTAATCAATTGGTAAAGCTCTCGCTTTTACGAGCGTGTGTTTACTTCAGCTGGTGTTAGCACATTTACCGTTGGTTCAACGCACGCACTGACGTACAACTGCGAAAATTCTTGGATTATTTCAAAGAAATGAGAAGGCTGACGGAAGCAAGATGGAAGCCTGCTGGATGATGGTGGCATGATGAAAAGCACATGACCGTATGCGAAATCACTCATTTGTAGTGTTTCATTCTTGAATGCGCAGATATATATGTTTAAAAGAAACCAGCGCTCCTGATTACGCTTTCCAGAACGTTTTTTTTAATTCCTGTGGTGTAAACAACGCTTCACCTTTTGTGGAGCTTAGAATATGCGGCCGGGAATATGTTAACATTTCGCACACGTACTTACATCTGTTTGACATCCGCGCTTATTTTCTTTGTGATGTTTAAAAGACTAGAGGTGTCACTGTGAACATGCCAATAAATGTTTTACATCGGTGTGCAGTTCTCGACAAATAAATGGGTTCTAGTTTGCAATTGCCCCTTTTATTATTAGAGCAGAACACAATGGTCACTTGAAGCCGCTACGCTAGAAACACAACTCTGGTAATTCTTGCACACTCTATTGTTTGAGCCGTACCTTTAAGTTGACAAAGTGCTTACGAATATGAATTAACTTTTACTTTCGACATGCCTCGAGATATGCCCCAGCAAATTTGACTTTCACCTTTCTGGTCTATCACTATAATTTTCACCTGAGGTTAATCATACTGACTGATCCCGCACAGGTGTAGTCAGCGCTTGTGGGTTTCTGAATACACAATATTGACCAGTAAAAATAACAATACAGCACAGCTTCGGCATTAATTAACCTAAATGAAGCATTTTATACTGTGTACGGTGTCCACGCAAAAAGCGACAAACACCGATGCGACGCGCTTGCAGCACTTCTACCAAAGGTACGCCTCCCGTCACGGACAGCCGTCGGTCGCACTCGCCGGATCATCACTGGCTCTTATGCGAGCACATAGATATGTCAATTCGTATGCTTACTGAATTTAATAGCATAATGTTTCTGGCGCACTGCATTCGTTTTGGCCAAACCGCTATGTAGTTGTTCCTAATGACAGAGGAACAGCAGTGCGCTGGCACGACTGCGCTGTGCGTTACGCAAAAAACATTAAAATCAATTGTGTGGGCGTATCTATCGATTGACCATAAAAGCGTCATAAAGCCTGAACTAATATTACCCTCTTGAAGGAGCGAGAAATGAATAATAAACTTGGCAGTAACCACCGATAAACTCTACCTGCTCCTCTGTCCATTGAGTTGTTTTCTTCTTACGTTTGTAAATTTTAACCAAAATGCAGCGCTGTTGCCACTGTCGCAGTCGCGATTGTCATAGGCAGCAGTTGTTCGTGCTTATCAAATGTGAAAATTTTAGTAGCAGGTGCAGATCCCATCCCTACCGAGTAAGCGACCACCAGAACTGAAGTTAAACAGCGAATTTGTGAGTTGACTACTTTTTTAACACCCATGGCCCCTTCCACCATGGTTGGTGTGGCCACCATGGTTGGTGTGCTAAGTTCAAAATTCGAAGGTGGCAGGTTCGGTTGCGCGCTGACGCATCTTTTTTTGCGGGTGCTTTCTAAATTGTTCTATACAATTATTTTCTATATATCTTTAGTGGCAGGTCGTCGCGGCGCTTCTGACGCTGCTTCGCGCTCCAGCAATGTCGGCTGGAGCGCGCCATCCACGATCTGCTCCACCTTACGCCACCATATACCATGTACCACCAACATTTTCACCGACATAATCCACCAACATGGTGAACGGTGGTATCCACCATTCCTCTGGTGAACGCTTTTTTCAATTTTTTGTCCCTTGAGGAGAAAAGAAAGTAATACTAGATGTATGTGATTTAGCGAGTACATCTTGATATTGCACCAGTGCATCGCAAGCGATGAATCACATCCGAGAAACCAATGCGTTCGCGTTAGATTACGTCACTTGTAACTGTAGAGCACAGCAATCGGCATCAATAGACATCATTCTTTTGCTTTATTCGGCCAAGCATGTAAGTGACGCAATTCCTCAATTTAGAAGTCTTCTACTTTCTCGCTTATGTTTTATCCGATTAGTTAGGTCGGGTTTGTGTGTAGCACGATCACTTACTTGTTCAGAATTGAATTTTTTCAACTTCCATTTTTATTGAAGAGAAATATCTGTAGTAGCGCACTGATAACTGCAGCGCAAAGTACTACAATTAGAGTTGTATCACAACAAATTCAAGATATTTTCAAACAAGTTCTGCACGTCATAAATAGAGCTCATCTCCAAGCGAATATAATAAGTAAAGTAGGCGCCAATGGATGCTGGCTCATTATCATGTGTTATCACATCTATTGCACCAACCCACCAACACTCTCAGGGAAAGAGGTGTTAAAAGGGTGTTTGGTTCATCCTTTCTGGGACAAATGGGGCTGCCACAACTAATAATCCCTTTAAGGACTAACGGCACTGAATCTAACAGTCCCTTCAAGAGACTAACATTTAGTCCACACACATACACCTTAGTGAGTAACCGTTATCCCACAGTTCACCCCAAAGGACTAAATTTGTCCTCACACTTGCATCTTATAGAGCAACTATTAATCTGCATATTTACACCTTACCGGGCAACTGTTAGTCCTGACAGTTGCACTTTCCCAGACGAACGGTTGATCCACTCAAATACTCCAATCGGATGAACTTTTTGTCTCCAGTTCAAACATTGTTTCTGTTTTATTCACCGCCAGGCCTAATACTTTTTTCGCGTGTTCTTCTGCGCTGTCCGCAACAGATTGCGCAGAAAAGAACACGCGAAAAAGTAGTTAGCCACCTATTTGTAACTGCTTTCGCAGTCACGGCACCAATGAACGACAAAAGTGAGACATCTAAATCTTTTATTTTTCAACATACATATGAACTTTCTCCATTCTTTTAAGTGAATTCATAACGAAGTGTGCAAGTCCAGTCTCGTTGTCAAATATTGTTCACTCCTTGAGGAGCTCCTCCGATTGAAGCGATAGATGACAGGCATTGCAGCCGCAAGCGCACGCAGCCTTCTGCCTGTTGTGTTCCCACGGCTGCACGTACAATAATATAGTAAAAATAGTTACACACATGTGCCAGATGATGAAGATGCACGCATTTGACAAGTACGTGCACGTTAATATGAAAAAAAATTGCCCGCAGCTTCCCTAGGGGGAACACTGAGGAGGATGCGGAAGCATGTAATTGGTTAACGGGTGTTAAATTGCGACTTACTTGGGTCGATGGCTAAATTGGTTAACGTGGTTGTGAAATGGGGTGTTAAATGAGTGAACACGTACGGCACGTATGCGAAAGGGCGGTGTTTTATTTATTGCGACGAACTTTGAGGACGATGGCTTAGGGACGTCGATCATTCTGTTTGTGGATTCGTTGGCATTCATTTCACGGCGACTTCGGACGTCGACGCGCCGTACAAACCAACGGACGAGCGGCAACTGAGCGAGCGAGCGCCGACCTTGAGTATATATACAGCGCGACAGCGCATGCGCTGTCAGCTGTCGAATGTTCTCGAAGGAGAAGCGCGCGCGCGGCACAGATGGCGACGGCGCGACGGCGCATGCGCTGTCAGCTGTCGAATGTTCTCGAAGGAAAAGCGCGCGCGGCACAGATGGTGGGCGACGGCGCGACGGCGCATTCGCGCGCGTCAGCTGTCGAATGTTCGAGAAGCGGTGCGGACGGCGCGGACGGCGCACTACAAGGCGCGAGTATAAGATGCTTCCGCATCTAAAAAGCGTTGAAATATGACACACAAATACCTTTACCTTCACATCTCGCCCTGTCCTTCTGAAGCTGCTCTGACGAAAGAGATGGAAGACAGGCATCACAGACGCCAGCGCACGCAGTCTTCAGCATGCTGTTGCCCACGGCTGCACAATAAATATGTAAAATAGTGAGCCACACGTGACAGAGGATGAATACAAATGCATATGAGACATACGTGCAAGGTTAAATGAAAACATACGTGAGGTATCACGTGCTAATAATTTCACCGTGATGTCACACATAGTCAAGGACTCATTTCGATCTTCGTCGCGCACCAGCTTAGGAGCGGCGGCTGCAGCCAAAACTCCACGAACCTCCATGCCGCTAACAAGTCGGCGAGTCCTAAGCGAGCGACGTCATTCAGCTTGAGCAAGCGAACGCGAGACCAAAATGGCGTTGCACATGGAGTATCCGCCGCCAGCGAACATCAAACAGGAAAGCGAGCGTACGCTTCGCCACGGCCACGAACAGCGCCGAGCTGGTTTGGAGCTCGCGCCGAAGGAATCCACGATATTGCGGCCCTTTTTTACAAACTCAAGCGAGTGCAGCGCACAAACACGAGTCCGCCGCAGCGACCAGCGAATAGCGCCTAGCTGCTTGCGACGGACTGTAATGGCGACCGATTTTCAGCGAGTTCCGACGCTAGCGAAAGCCCCGCCAGCCCATGCTAGTGCACTTACAGCGCGCGACATACTACAACCAAGCTCTTTACAAGAACCCGCAACGTGGTTTCGACGACTGCCAACGCAGCGACGAGGCGTCAGCCCATTATCATCAGCCCGGAGCTCATCGCGGCGGCGAAGACAGGCGAGCACTCGATGAGCGAGCGTACAGGAGGCCGATGGTAATGGCGGCCAATTTCGAGGTGGTCGCAAAGCACAGGCGAACTGTAGACGCCGAAGCTGACCTTGCACGATGCATTTAGTGCGTGCGATATACAGCACGATCGAGCCCGTTGCCGGCAAGCGCGATCCGTATCGCAAACGCGACAAGTAGTGTAGAATAAAGAATTACAGCCTACTTGCCTTAGAATTCAGCGATGTTTTTTGCCCTGAGTCGGACTGAAGTATATATCCGATAGGCCTGCTGACTTTTCGGCCGCCTTATTGGCCTCCCCAACTGTTGCTGTCGTGTGTTAGTCGTGACTATCTTGAAGCCAGAGATGCACAGCGCGGTGTGGTGACGTGTCGAGGCTTGCTCCAGACTTCATGGGGGCAGCGAAATGCAAAAGCAGCAGCCCACACTCATCAAGCGTACACACAAGCACCACGTCGTAATTCTTAGATCTTCGAGTCCAGGCGGCCGTGGTCGAGCATTCCGAGCGTGACGCACTGCGAACCGTCACCGGCAAAATACGGGGAAAGACTGAGCCAGCAGAGGAGCAGAAGAGGACATGTGTTCTGTGGAGAAAGTGAGCTGGTTCGCTTTTCGCGCTGCCTGCGATGCCCGGGCGGTTCATTCCAGTGGAGGCTAAGTGGTCTCGCGCCGCGTGCTTCCCGCTTTGGTTGCTCCTCAATGGTCTATCGGTTTATCGCGCGCGCCTATTAAGCTCCTTTACTCTTTTTTTACGTAACTTTGCCTTATAGTGCAGCACATGCTCACGCATGCTACCATTCACACATTTTGCCCACTGCCTCTCCCATCAAACACGTGTATGGTGGGAGACTAGGTGCACATCCACCCAGCACGCCCACTACATCTTCCAGCATCTGTCATTCGTGCGTGTGCATCATCTACCCATTATTCTCACGATGTATCCACCAACCCACCTGCTTTTCCAGCATCAACCCGCCACTCCCATCAAGTGTGCCACGATGCCCACCATTATTCCCACCACGTACACCACATTTCGCGTCATACCCACAACATTTCCACTATTCGCGCCATAAATTTTATGGTGGGTAATGCTGAGTTTTTCAATAGGAAGAGCTTGCAAGAACTTAAGCTCGTTGCACCTGCGTGCATCGAGGCATCCTCCAGGGTGGATGATGACACAGTGATGATCCGTTGGGAGTGGGGGGAGCTGGCTGGCGGCTGCAACGCTCGTCACAGCTCTGGTTAACAGCACGCCAATGCGAGTGCCGGCTGGCTTGCCGGTGGTAGGTGAAGGCTTTGCTCGACGTCGGATTGTGTCAATCCAATCAAGCGCACTAGCTTCCTCCTCAGCAATCGTTTCTCCATCCACCATGGCTTCAGGCATGCTGATGGCACCGCGGTGGGACGTGCCGGCGCAGGTGTCCATAGTTGTGCTAAGACTACTTGAGCCTTAGCGAGCAAAGGCGAAACGTTGGTTGAAAAAGGAGAAAAGTGGGATGGCCTGAGCCAAAATTGGTATTGGGTATTTACCGAGACTTGAAGAAAACGTTCGTGATAAAATTAGGGAATTTTGAACCCTGCAGACTAGCAAAAAGTATACCAGAAGGCGTAGCCGATGCCTAGACGTCTGCTCATCTCTACGCCTCCTAGTGGTTCATCGCGCCAGGCCAGGAATACACCCGCAAAAATGTCGCTTCCCTGCACCTTTCCTCGACACGCTAGGCCGATCCGGGCGGCATCGCTACTAAAGAAAACGACTGCTCGCGTTGCACAGCTATTTACTGACCATCCCGCATACGTAAGCACCAGATCCTGCGCTAGGAAGTCACTGTCGGGCGTCTTGGCCGTCACTTGGCGTTGAAAGTCTCGCTTCACGTTCACTCAGTATATAGAAATAATTCAGACTAATGAACAATTAGACATACAAAAATCATACCCATTCACGCAACTTTGACGCGATACCCACACCACACTGCGATGTATTTGCTCCAGTTCCCCCGAGAGAGTATATGGGTAGCATTTTTTTTAGAGTGAAGCTCCTTTTCGTCTAACTTTGTCCTGCGTATGGCGCAACCAAGGCGAGAAGAGACGAGAAAGGAAAAAGGCAGGATATCTTGAAGAGTACAAAAACCTGGGGACCCTTAGGCTTCGCCTTTAAGAGTTGAACGCGATAGCGAAATCCGACCCCTAGTGCACCCTTAAACCACTAAGTGCACACTTATTCATATGTTTTGTTACATACACACGCATTCACACAAACTCGCACACAGTAGATTGAAACCAGCGCGCACTATTATCACCAAATAGGCTCGTTTTTGTCGTGACAATTCAGTTCAGTTCAGTATATGACCTTAAATATCCCCCTTTCTAGGAGGGGCATTACATAAGGGGGGGGATATTTAGGTTAACAATAAGCATTAAAGTTGTTCTTAGCACTGAGATGATAATAAAACGGTCTTGAAAGGCAGATGATGAGGCGATGTTGGCGATGTCCCGGGAGAGGCCATTTCAGTCCGTGGCTGCTAGAAAAAAGAACGAGGCAGAAAAAGCAGTCGTGCGCGATGATGGGTGGTCAACCTGAAATGGATAACTGGTTCGATGAGATATGCGTGCTGCCGCTGCTATATAAGGTGGCTGATTTAGGGAAGAATGAAATAATTTGTGTTAAAGCACGAGAGTTGCAGTGCGGTGGCGCAAAGAATAGGGTGGCAGTCCTGATTTCGCTTTTAAAGATGAAATACTGATATCGTATGAGTAAGATGAGTGAATGAATCTGGCAGCACGGTTTTGTACCGCTTCGAATGCATTGATTAAATACGCCTAATGTGGGCTCCATATGGCAGATGCATATTCTAATTTCGGTCTGAATAAAGATGTGTACGCAAGTAATTTTACATGTAGAAGGGCTAGGCGGAGATGGCGTTTGAGAAAACCAAGTGCTTTATTAGAGGCTGAAACTTCATTAGCAATGTGGGTACGCCATTATAAATCATAAGACAAGGTTATTTCAAGTTATTTATAAGATGGTACTGATTCAATTGTGGTGTTAACGATGAAATACTGGAAGCGATATAGGCTGTGGCGACGGGAAAAGGACACAAGTTAACATTTAGAAGGATGAAGGGTCATTAACCATGTGTTACACCAATTAAGCATGCTCTCAAGATTGGTTTGGAAATACAGGTGATAATGCTGGTTACTGATAGTGTGGTAAATGGCACAGTCGTCCACGAACGTGCAATGGCTGCAGGATACCTGATCGGGCAAGCCGTTAATATATATAATGAATAGTAGGGGACTAAGGAAAGATCCTTGGGGAACGCCCGTTGTGACTGGGAGAGAGTTAGATAGGTGAGCATTAAGTAAAACTGACACAGAATGGTTAGTGATAAACTGTTAATCCAACTAAAAACGTTAGGGTCTAGGTACAGGTGTGAAAGTTTTAAAAAAAAGGTTGCGTTGAGGAACTTTATCAAAAGCTTTCGCATAGTCTAGAAAATACATCAGTCTGCATGTTACGGTCTTGGTTAGAGTGCAAGTCATAAAGAAAGAGCGCTGATTGTGTTTCCTAGGAGAGACCTTTACGAAATCTGTGTTGTGGTCGATCAAAAAAAAAACATGAGTCCAAGAAACTTGCGATTCGAAAGTAAATGACGTGTTTCATGATTTTACAGGGTACACTAGGTAATGAAATGGGTTGGTAGTTCAAGGGTGAGTCTCTATTACCTGATTTGTACACTGGAGCGAGCTTTACCGTTTTCCAGTCATCTGGAATGATTCCTGAGGTGAGGGACTGTGAAAAAGTCAGATAAGTAGGCGGCACAAATTCATTTACCATTCTTCAGTAGCTTAAAAATAATTGAGTTCATACCGGCTGATGATGAAAGCTTCATGTTTTCGATTACGGATGCAATGCCTTCTTCGAAAACAAGATAGTTGGCATAAATGGTTCAATGTTAACTGATGTTGACTATGAAGGTGTGTCAAGTTTTTGAGTAAAGACAGATGCAAATGCGGTGTTAAATATTTCCTCACATTCATGGTCTGCCACTGCTTCATGTGCGTCGTTAGTCAGTGTGATGTCGTGCGTCTGCCTTAGATTTAAAAGTTGCCAAAATTTCCTGGGGTTGCAGATTAGTACCTTTGGTAAGTCATTGTGATAAAATGTATGCTTGACGTTCCGGATCTCAACTAGACATGATTTTTCAACTTCGAAGTATTTATCCCCGTCAATCCGGGTGTCACGGCCGTTTGGCCGAAGGGAACAGCCGTTTCTTAATATTTTCCAGCCGTTTCAAACGTACAGAAAACCATGAAGTTTTCTGATTAATATGAAAGATAACCCTCCAAATGATCATGTTAGTGAGCACACTTAATTTATTTTTGAATATTGACCAGTTTTCATGTATTGTGCGAGTGGGAAACACTGATTTGTACTCAGAAAAAAATGTGTTAAGGTCTTTAGTTATTGCATCGTAGTTTTTCCCGTCGTAAAGACATTTTGTTTTTGCGGATGTGTACTTTGGAGTGGAACTGAATGAGAATAGGGCATGTATAATTTTATGGTCGCTGATTTCGGGGAGAGAACTGATAGATGAAAGGTTCTCAGGACTGTTAGTTAGTAATAGGTCTAGGATGTTTGCTGTTTCTTGCATTCCGCGTGTTGGTTCCGAGACTATCTGACTCAGGCTAAAATTTAAACATACGTTAACAAAGTTGTAAGCCTCTGCATGACCTAATAATGAGGAAATTCCCAGGTTATGCCATTCGATGTTCGGGTAATTGAAGTCACCAAAAAGAAGGATGCGAGCATTGGGGTAAATGGCAACAAGTTGCCTTAGGCGATTGTTTAGGTGACTACAGAAGTCTGGATTAGTATGCGGTGGCCTATAACAAACGCCAAGAAGTACTGTTAGAGGAGTAGCGTGACAAATGAGCCATAATGCTTCAATGTCGGATGTTACTTGTACAACGTAACATAATATACCTTAGTGAATTGTGACCAGAACACCACCCCCTCGAGTACACTTTCGGTCGATACGATACACGCGGAATTCAGGTAAGTCAGTCAGAATTTCAGCGTCTGAAATGTTATTGTTGAGCCAAGTTTCAGTTTGTACCAGAATATTGTTTCCAGATGACAAAACAATGTTCGATAAGAGTTCGCGTTTTGGAAGGAAACTGCAGGTGTTAGTAACTATCACGGAAAATGGGAGTGGTTTGGCAAGTGCCGGCGGTTGTAGGTTAGTAGGTACACTGAAAAAGGACGATTGCTATGCAATTTTTTTAACTGTGCTAGACAATTTATCAAAAATAAAACATTTCAGACTGATGTGCAGGGTTTTATACCGCAAAAAGGACTTAGCAAATTTAGCATTGGCAAGTGCTATTAATTGTTTTCGCGCATGTCGAAGGGAGAGCGAAAAGTGCTCTCCAATGGTAAAGTTAGTATTTCTTAATTTCTGGCCATTTGATAGGATTGAGTCCTTTGATTTGTAACATGCGAATTTCACAATCATAGGACGTTTTATACCGAGCGAATGATGACTAAGGCGATGAGGTCTTTCCGAAGTCATGAGGTCCTAAGGTTGTTCCTAGGTTATCATGGCAGAAATTGATAATTATTTTTTTGGAATCATGCCATGTTTCGCTGTCAGTAGGGTCGGAGATGCCATAAAAGAGGAGGTTATTTCAACGTGATCGATTTTCCGCGTCGTATAGGTGGTCTTCTAACTCATCGATCTTGCGAGACATGCTGCCTGTGTCTGCCCGCATCTTTCCGATCTCGTTTTGGATAGGAATAAGGGCCTGGTAGTGTGCTTCCATGTCGGTCTTCCGTTTCCATAAATACGTTAATGTTCTATGAGTAAGGTTCAGCAGAGATTTGAGGCTCTGTACTGCGGTAATTACTTTGAATTGTCCTGCGGCTATTTTGTAAAGTTCTTTAAACATGGCGTCGTTTTCGCTAGGGCCAGAGTTAGTTTCCACATCTCCCGACAACATTAGCAAGGAATGAATAACGAAAACACATCCGGTGGCGATCGCGAGACAGCACCGGGGGCTCGGCAACTGCACCAAGACGTAATTGCAAGATTTTTTTGCAAACAGCGCGTAGGATTTGCTAGCCTGCATCGCAAAGATTAGTGGGTTAGATGGCTGCGTTGAGGTGCAGTCACAGAGACCGCGGGGCGCTTCCGGTGGTGGGTGCGCTTTTATATGCAGCGAAGCTGTTGACGTCGATGATGATGCGGCCGTCCACAATGCTTTGGGTTTCGGTAGCCACTGCTCCCCTGGCGACACGGTCGTCCCGGGTTGACTGTCGATGAGCGACAGGTGGTAGCATCCTTATGCCGCTGAAAAGCACGGCAGTGCGCGCCCTGGTGACGCACCGGCAAAGATGCGCGCCGAGGTTAGCAGTAGCTGGCTGGTGATCATACGAAAGATCGTCTGCATCGCAAAGATTAGCGGGTTAGATGGCTGCGTTGAGGTGCAGTCACAAAGCCTACGGGACGCTGCCGGCGGTTGGTGAGCTTTTATATGCAGCGAAGCTGTTGACGTCGTTTATGATGGGGCCGTCCACAATGCTTTGGGTTCCGGTAGCCACTACTCCCCTGGCGGCATGGTCGTCCCGGGTTGACTGTTGATGAGCGACAGGTGGTAGCATCCTCATGCCGCTGAAAAGCACGGCAGTGCGCGCTCTGGTGACGCACCGGAAAAGATGCGCACCGAGGTTAGCAGTAGCTGGCTGGTGATCATACGAAAGGTCGTCTGCATCGCAAAGATTAGCGGGTTAGATGGCTGCGTTGAGGTGCAGTCACAGAGACCGCGGGGCGCTGCCGGCGGTGGGTGAGCTTTTATATGCAGCGAAGCTGTTGATGTCGATTATGATGTGGTCATCCACAATGCTTTGGGTTCCGGTAGCCACTGCTCTCCTGGCGGCACGGTCATCCGGGTCGACTGTTGATGTGCGACAGGTGGAAGCATCCTGATGCCTCTACGAAACACGGCAGTGCGCACCCCGGTGACGCGCCGGCAAAGATGCGCATCGAGGTTAGCAGTAGCTGGCTGGTGACCATACGGAAGATCGTTTGCATCGCAAAGACTAGTGGGTTAGATGGATGCGTTGAGGTGCAGTCACATAGCCCACAACTGTCCAACAAAATGCGTTAAAGGCGCCCTGAAACACGTTTTCAAGTAATTATGGAATGAACTCACTAGAAACGGTTATCGCCTCATGCATTCAACGCCACAAAAAAAATTAAGAGTCCGTCCAGTAGGAGTGGAATTACAAAAGTTTGTACAAAAGTCTGCAATCGCAATAGATCTCTCGTCCCGACAAAAGCGCTAGAAACAAAGCAGGCATGCGTTGCAGAGCAAAGAAACTTCCGTGCCTCGTGCGCATAAGCACTTTTTTTCTTCGAATGCGCAGCTTTCTCCGTGTGATCGCGCGCGCACGCATGGACAAGCAGCAGTCTCTCGAGGCATTCTCGGTAACTTCATTTTTTGGTCAAAGAAGCCCAGACGTTTTTTCGCTCACAACCAATGGTGCCGACGCGGGCGGTGGCTTTCCTGCGATAGGAGCTCTGTAATGCTATCACGTTAATAAACGGCGCTGTCTCGTAGAAGTGCAAACAAACTGCAGTTGAGTGAGAATAATCTAGATGACGCTGTACCGATAATATCCGATTGGCTGCTGCGTGGGTTGTGCTGGATTGCCCAACGAAGGAGTGCCTCCCCAGGCCCCAGAAACTCTCAAGTTCAAGTGATCACATGTAAGGGGCAAATAAAAATCAACCGTGGCGTGTTCCGGCTTCAAACACTCCTGGTGGATCTACTGACCCATTTGTTACGCAGCGCATGTGCACCGCTATTCGCGCTTTTTCACTTCGTTGTAGGGGCGCCCTCGTCGAGGCCAAGTTTCAATTGTAAAAAATATCGAATACTACATCTTTGCGTACTGCTACATACAAAAAAACCAATTGTTCTTATAAGAAGTAGTTTTTTCTAAACATATGCTGCTTCATAAATCTTTTGATCTCTTGCAATAATTTTCGCTCCAGCTGACTCGTAGTCCACAGCAGCCTATCGACATCATTAACCTAATTTTAAAATATGCGTCGGCCAACGGTAGCGATGGCAGGTAATCAGAGAAGCGCTAGGTGGCGCCGACGAGTAAAGCACCGCCCCAGGACTTTCGCTAAGTTTATGTGATTTTGTTGTGACTTACCTAGACTGTGCTGTCAGACTTTGCTCAGGAACACCAGGGCTACCCGTGGATGACAAACTTTTCTCGGCATGGCCAGGAATCATAGATATTGTGGCAGTTGTAGAAGTGTCTCCCCAGGTGTCACCACTGGGTTGAAAATTGTGCCCGTACTGCGCCCACCGAAGCAGAGGCGAGGGGATCTCTTGAGACATTGTACTCTTCCTCGCCCTTGCCCTCCTACACTTTCTCCTGAGCATTGTGTCTGCCTTCGCTCGACCGCGGCCTGGGCTAGGCTGCATCTGCGCGCAAGGAGCGGGCGCAGGTGCAGTCTAGCCCGGCTGTGGCTTGACATGCATTTCGGAAGGCACTGGCTTTCACCGCCACTATCACCATCGCTAGTTTGGGGCAGGTAATTCAGGGGCATCTGTGAAACTTATCAGCCTAAGAAATAAAAGATTTTTTGTCATGGTATGATGCAGGCCATGTAAACAAAAAAAGCTTTAGTTTTCAGTCATTTGTCCAGTTTTACTACTGTTACTTATAAAATCCTTATGGCGAAATGCGAGGGCAAAAAAGTATTTCAGTTCTGCTGCACTAGGTGTCAAACTGCAAAAGTACGCGATTGAGACCTGTTATTGTGACACCGTCACTAGAAGTCTTGGCGCTTTAGAATTGACTTACGCCCGTAGCATCAATTTGCATTGGATTTTAAGCGCTATAGTGATCGTCCTGTGTGTCTGAATTCCCATATGTGCAAATAATTAAATTGAATATTTCTCTTTTTGTCTTGTACGACCGGTTTCAAGGGCACGTCAGTCATACACAGCTGTCATTGATTCCGTGGGTGAGCGGTGTGAATTTCTTTATGAAATATGACGTGTTCATCAGAACTCACGGGAGTGCGAACAGCTAGATTCATACTTCATAAGCAAATTCGAATTACTTCCGAACGAAACTAAAGAAGTAGAAATATCAGCCGTCATGCAGACACTGCAGAATCAGGGCGTAGATGAAGTATATATAAACATTCTGGAAGAAATCTACAGGGTATCAACTGCTACCATAGTGCTTCATAAAGCAAGCAACAGAATACCAATGAAGAAGGGTGTAAGGCAGGGGGACACAATCTCCCCAATGATATTTACCGCGTGCTTACAGGAGGTTTTCAGCAGCCTAGAATGGGAACAGTTAGGGATAAAAGGTAATGAAGAATACCTTAGTAACCTGCGCTCCGCCGATGACATTGCATTGCTGAGTAACTCAGGGGACGAATTGCAACTCATGATTACGGAGTTAGACAAGGAGAGCAGAAAGGTGGGTCTTAAAATTAATCTGCAGAAAACGAAATTAATGTACAACAACCTCGGAAAGGAGCAGCACTTCGAGATAGGTAATAGTGCACTTGAAGTTGTAAAAGACTATGTCTACTTTGGGCAGGTAATAACCGCCGAGCCTATCCACGAGATTGAAGTAACTAGAAGAATTAGAATGAGGTGGAGCACATTCGGCAAGCACTCTCAAATTATGACAGGTAGATTGCCACTATCCCTCAAGAGGAAGGTATATAACAGCTGTATCTTGCCGGTACTTAGCTACGGAGCAGAAACCTGGAGACTTAGAAGAGGGTTCAGCTTAAATTGAGGACGACGCAGTGATCAATGGAAAGAAAAATGGTAGGTGTAACCTTAAGAGACAAGAAGAGAGCAAAGTGGATTAGGGGACAAACGGGGGTTAAGGATATCATAGTTGAAATAAAGAAGAGGAAATGGACATGGGCCGGGCATGTAGCGCGTAGACAGGATAACCGCTGGTCACTAAGGGTAACTAACTGGATTCCTAGAGAAGGGAGGCGGATTAGGGGGAGACAGAAGGTTAGGGCGTGAGCTGGCACATGTTAGTATCACTAATATAAATCTTTTTCTTTTAGATGCTGTTTTATACTCTTGTGTTCATCTTTTAAAAATTCTCTATTTATGAATTTTAAGTTTTATTGTGGCCAATGCTTTCCTAAGGCTAAAGCAGGTCCTATGTGTGTATGCACTTTGGTGTGTAGGGCTCGGTGCCGTCGGTGAACCAGCCAGTGACACAACCACCTGAGCTTGAACTCAGACCATGTGTGTGATGCAAAGAAGGAAAAATTCTTTAATTTTCCGTTTTATTGGGTCGTTTCTTTAGGCGGCCATTTCATCTCTCCCTCGGGACAATGCACGGACAACCCACCCGCTTCCAGCGGCACTCCATCTCCAGTTTTTTTTTACTGACGAATATTTCAGCATAGCCATAGTCAGTTTGTATATTTACAAGAACTTTCGCATTATTAAAAATGTTTTCTGCTTGTCTTAGCAATTGTTTGTTTAAAGCCTAATGTTTCGCCATAACGTACAACACTTCAACAAGGCTACTTCGTTTCAATCATCCTCTTCGCTGGGTTGTTGAAAACAGACCTTTTCCCTTCCACCTCCGGAACTGTAGAGCACAGGCATTCTGTCAAAATGCGCTGCAGCAACGCAGTGGCACTAACGACCATGAGCATTTTTTTCTGATTTCTAATTTTTCATCCCTTGTAGGCACTGAATTCGGCAGTTCGCGAAATATATACAGTTATGTTTGAGGCACGCGAAGGATGGCTAGTCAGTAGACGGCACCCGACAAAAAGGGAAGTTAATGAAAAGAGGCTGCCCAGACGCGCACTAACCTTTCTTTTCGGAACGCGTCTTTTTCGTTAAACGCCGTGAGCCTTTGTTCACCGCACCTTGTGCTGGGAAGTCACCCGCACGGCGGTAGCGTTATCACGGTCAGCCAGACTGAGAAATAAGTGGTCGCTGTCGCGACACCGCTCCCGACAATATAATGTGACGCCATGCTGTAACAAGACGTGTGAATAGACGGCAAGAATCATGTCTACTAATGCCAGACAGCCGACCAGACGAGTAGACAGGCTTGTTGTCGCACGAAGGTATTTTTTAAGCTATACGTCGACGAAATGACGGAGTTCTTCCTAGCCTATGCTCGGAGGATAGAAAAGTGTGGGAACGCAGAGTCGGAGACCCATCTCTGAGGAAAAGTGGAGTTGCTTGCTGCATTGCTGGAGCATCGCGTAGGGCATGACGATAGTTAAAGCGCGAGAACAGAACGGTGACACAGAGACAAGAAGGACACGAAGGTTTCTGTGTCGTCGTTTTGTTCTCGCGCTATAAATATCGTATGCCATACCAACTAGCCCAAGCTGCACACATAGAGCGCTAGGCTTTCTCAGATGAGGCAGGAGGTATTTAATGAAGAGAAATGGAGAGAAGGGGAGCTTGGTGTTCGAGAACAAGATCGGAAAACAGGGACAGAGGTCGTGTTTAGTGCAGACTTTGATTCAAAGTTGATACTACATTGATAAGTTGGTGTCGATCTGTGGAGTATACGAAGGGCTCAGCAAGTAATCATCGTGATCATCTGAACCATCGGGATTACATCCACCATCCTAATCTTGACTTATACTATGTACACAATAGCAGCTGTGTTTAACCCATGAAAAACGTTGACTCCAGACTAGAAGACATACTATTCTTTTCATTTACGTGAATCCCAAAGTTTGCTTTCTAACTAATGCCCCTCCTTTAGTTTGCTTCTCTCTGTTCACCAGGACGCCTGTGCACAATGAGGGGTAACATTCCAGCAGTAATATTTAAAAGCATTTGTGAGGGTTATCAAACTGGTCATAATAGAGAGGGATTATTGGAGGAGAAAAACTGTCCACAAAAAAGGCTTGATAAGAAAATATCTCAAGAAAAGCAATCTTACAAATTGTTATAAATTCACTTACTATTCTTCAAAGGAATAACTGTCGCTATAATCACGTTTTCACAAGTTCGCCTGGCACCTTCTTAAGTTATGTGGGAGGCGTCCGGAATTCAAAGCTGCGCAATCAGTCTGCTTGTTCCTAATAAGTTGTGCATATTTTTTTATTCCTCTACGCAAAAGAATCAGTAAGGGAAGCTTGTTTCCTACTAAACACCAATACGTGGACGCTTAGGACATGTACACATGCTGTCGACACAGCCACATTCTACGTGTCGGGACACCTTCCGCACGCAATTGGAGGGCGAAAAAGTGACGCCGATACTCTGTTCCACTTCCCCTTGCGTGTGGCAGGTGTGCCGTAAGGTATACATACGGTTCGGCTGCGCATAGAACGCATGTACAAGCCCCTAATTAAGTGTCCAGATTTCTCCTTTTTACCTATGCACTGACCAGCACCTCCTCTCTCGACCACCTGACAATCGAAAACGGCATCTGCCATCATGTTCTTCATTACATGTCGATGGTAACACTACAAAAGACGTACGCATGTGAGAGACAGAGAACAGATAAACACTACTAACAACTGGTTTATTCAAATGTAGCAATGAAGTATAAGTACAATGGTGCGCAGACGCATTGAGAACATATTATGGTGGCCCCACTCATCAGGCTTCAATCGTATACTGATATAAAAGAAAACGTGTTTCATTTTTGTTTGTCCCATATTCAGGTTTTCGGCTTTGGCCGGTTGGCCGGAGCAGCTGCCGAACAAGTATAACGCAACGGCATCATAGTACTTGGTTCGCAGCAATTGTGGTGAAGGTGTAGTCACTTGCGAGTTAATGAGCATCTCGCTCCTGATTGAAAAATTGAGAAAAAAATAGAATAGGCAACCAGAAGCGTCCGTCACAGTCACACGCACAAACAACCAAACCCAGGCTTTCGCGCGTGGCAAGCAGGTATTCTACCACAGAACCACGCTATTTCTTCAAACTGCTTTCGAAAAAATAAAACGATGTATAAATAAGTAGCGGGCTAGTGCAGAATACAAAAATTCGACCACGAGAATAGAATAACGCACCAAGCACAAGATAGTTGCACCTGTTCTTGTTAATTTTTCCTCTTTATGTCAACATCTGGGCTAATGGCTAATTCATTTTTTGAGTATGAGCCAAATGTAAAGAGTCAAGCAAGCAAGAGAGTCCCACCTGTATAAATTTCTTCCAACGAAATATATAGTTTGTGGTCTCACAGCACCGACATTTGTGCCTGTTTTCAGATGGAGTGCAGGGAGCCTCCTTAACGCCTGCAATATCGCCTGGCAGAGGCGTTGAATCGCAGTAGGTGTCAAAATAATTTGTGCAACGAGTCGGTGCATTAAAGGGCCATGCATTGTAAAGTTCATAGACCTGTTTATTTTCATCAGCTTCTATTGCATCAACAAAGATGATGCTAATGCATCATCTGCGTAAGTTCGGGTGATACCTATCAGACACGTAGCGGCCCCTTCTTTATTTCGCCAAATGAAGAACTATGGCCTGCACCTAACTGCACTTGCAGCAGACATTCTGAGAAAATTAGAAACACCAATGTTACAGGCAATGTCTTTCGTTTTCTCACTGCAATATTGAGACATGCAACTAGCAGTTGAGAAGGCGTTGTGCATAGAGCATGATAACGCTACCGCCTTGTACCATTAGGAGTCAAGCTCAATTGGCGTCCTTGAAGATTTAGCACACCACATCGCGTCTTCGTCCATTTTCCTCCAAATAAATAAAACTTTGAGTCAATGAAAGAAATTTCACGTGGTCTCAAGCGTTATGTCTTTTCGGCATTTCTATTTTTCAGCATTAGGATTTTAGGCATTATAGTTTAGGGTGTTCCCCCAATCGGACTTTCCATAATTCTGCTTCTCAATGACTTTTTATGGGCATTCAGGCCAGCGAAATAGAAAATAACGAGTTATTGGAATGGTATACCTTAAAACACAGAGAATATAAAAAGTCAAATTCAGAAAAAACTGAAATTTAAAATGCCTAAGAAGCAAAATGGTGAAACATGGAAATGCCGAAATGACAAAATGCCTTCATAACCTTGCTGCAGTCGAACATAAAGTATTTTGCTAGAATCAAGGTTCCATCGGCTTTGTACAGTGTTTATACGCTTTGCACCTTTTTTCCTACTGCCATGTTGTCTTTCCATTTGGTTCAAGCGCCCAAAAAAAACTGCATAACTCCATATGTCATAGAAAAGATGAGCGATTCCTTGCATAAACGTACGTTCCTGAAACTGTAATGTTGACTGAGCACCATACAACACACACAACGTTTGTAACGTCACGTGTTCACGCTGTAATTATGTCTCTAAATTTCGTTTGTGTGTAACTGATCAAAGGGAGTTGTTGGGCGAGCTGGCATTTCATCAACAAAATTTCAACAGTGCGAGAGTGAGCACGAAGGACAGAGCTTGCCTGTGTCAGCTCTTTTTTGAGGCATTCACGTTTATTTCAGGGCTGTCCAAATTTTCTTGTTGTCAGACAGAGGCCAAGAAAATTCTCATCGCATCATTATCATATGGACGCAGGTTGAACGCGCTGTGATTAGGCTGCCTTTACGTGAAAGTTGCCATGTTGGTGAACGAGTATGTAAGGAAGCTATGATCATGACGTCACGTGCATGGAATCTATATTGCGTTTCACACAAACACGCTGCGTTAAAATTTGAAACGCCGATATCGTACTGCTTGCCTATAGGGAAGCAGCGTAATAATTTTCACGTTGCCCTTGGCTTAATACACTTCTTATTTGGCTAGTTGTTACATGCTTACTGAAATGCAAATAAAAAAAGAGATGCGTACCATCAAGGGAAAACAAATGAGGAAAGAACAGCAATGGCATAACTCACAACTGACTCCATTCTCAGAACATCAGCGGCATACATAACTGTAGCAACCATGCGCCCGCTCACCACCTCACATGCTTCTCAGAAATTGTGATCAGATATACAAAAAAAAAACAAATAACGATGAACAAGCCGCTAAACAAAAAAATCCTAAAAAATGAATTCCCTCTGTTGCAGAGCAACAGATATCACTAACACGCATATCTCTCTTCTTTTTAATGCAGTGTGCTTTTGTGATTTCACCCACTAAGGCATCATTACTCTTTCCAAGAACGGGGGACTGGAAAACCCAGACTCACACTTGCAAGAACAACAGTGCCCATGCAGATGTGCCGAAAGTTTATTTTCCACAGAAAGTTTATGCTCCCTAATTCTTTCGTTTACGCACTGGCCTGTTTGGCCAATAAAAGCTGTAGTGCAACTGAGTGGATTTTTGTACACCAAGCCCACCATGCAGGTGGCATACCGCCTCGCGTATGTCTTCTGAAAGAAGGGGCGGGGAGAGGGGGCTATAGTAAAACATTGGTTCTTGCTCTGTGAGTGGTGGTCATTGTCCTGAATCTCTTCCTTGACATTGCCTTCGAGTCCAGCTTGTTCAACCTTTAAGGAGGCGATGAGCCAGAAAAGCATGAATCACTTTATTGGAGACTATGGCATTACCTTCTACAGGAAGAACAGTAACTACTTTGGCGCTGCATTTTACTCACGTCTCACACCTCCAATAGCATTCAGAATTTACTTCCATATAATAATAATAATAATAATAATAATAATAATAATAATAATAATAATAATTAAAATAATAATATTCATATTAATAATAATCCTGCGGTTCTTTAACGTGAACCTAAATTGAACTAGACGAACCTCCACTACTGTCGCCTTCATCGAAAATACAGCAGCCGTAGCGAGGGTGTGGTCTCGCACCCTTCCGGTTAGCAATTGAGCGCCATAACCTTTAGACCACCACGGTGTGGCGGAACCTACTTTCTTGTAAAGCATATAAACATAACAGCCCCTGCAAATACGTTTAGCTTATCCCTTCTGGGTGCACACTACACTGCGTCTTGTTCATTTTTCTCCGAATCGATCAAATTCACGTTGTTCTCGACATGGACCAAGTATAGTTCCCGGTGTTTTATCTTCTCGAAATAGTAATATTTTGGCATTTAAACTTTTAGCGTTTTGATGTCAACGCTTTTGCGTAATTTGCGTTCCTAATTTTTCGCCTTAAATACGTGCAAACAGACATTACACAAAACCTTTATGCCTGCCTGTCGGGCAGCGTCAAGTCTCACTAAATCTAACAGCTTTCTGGGCGTAAAGTGCTTGGTCTTCTCGTCACGCGAGGACATGTGTAAACTTTTTATAACTTTTTCAGACAAGCCATTTCATCCTAGGTGGCCAACAATCGTGGGCTAATTTTTGCTCACAAAATGCGAGATTATATGTGCCGACACACCACAAGTTGTTCTATTACACATTTTTCGCACGAGCAACCAGGACCCGCATTTAAAGCAAGTGCTTCCACGCTCCGCATGTGCATCGAACGCGCCTTGAGAGTACATAAGTTGCACGTGACGTCCCTGACCGGTTCGCTGTGCTAGGAACCTGAGGGTGGCGGCCACCATGACCTTTTATCGCACTTGAGAGCGCTGGTTCAAGGAACTAAAGTCCCTCCAGTGTGTCTACTGCTACTTTTCTGAATAGCATGAACCATTGCTCCACCACCGGTGCTTCGTTCCGGAGCCTCTGAAAGGCAGTTATTAGGCTACTTTTTTCCGCTTTTTTTCCTTCCCTTTTGTTTCGAAACACGCGAGAAAATAAATAATATTTTCTCTGTTCCACAAGTGTTGTCTGGAAGTGTTGCAGCTTGGGCGAGTTGGTAGGACATGGCGATAGTCATGGCACGAGAACAGAACCTTCGTGTCCTGCGTGTCCTTCTTGTCTCTGTGTCGTCGTTCTGTCTGGAGTTTCCTCCTAAGCCCGCAAGGAATGCCACCTCGAGGTGGCGCACGAGGCTGCATGACGGGGTCATTGACCTAGTGGTGAGACAGCATTAATGAAGTGGAGTGGGCGCGTGAAGAGATTTTTTTATATTCAGAAATACCCTGCTATGCCCAAAGGCGTGTGAGCGGGAGGGGGGTGTTAGAGCTTTGAAAAAAACAAGTCTTCGTTATGACAGCACGCTTGCTCACAAGACAATTGATTCCACTCTTGTACAGTATGAACAAAAAAAGAATTAGCATAAAGGTTCGTTCCAGACCGGTATTCTTGAATCTTAAGGTCATGATCAGACCTTCTAGACAGATAATGTGGTGATTTAAGGTAAGTGCTTTTATTGATGCCAGTCTTCTTATGGTATATCTGAGAACACAATTTCAAACGCAATTTTCTTCTGCGAGAGGAGAGCGCTTCCCATCACACCTCGTTTTCCATTTCAGTACAGCTGTCACCTCGCTTATACCGATTGAGAACGAACCTTGCCGCTCTGTTCTGTGATTTCTCGATCAGATCCATCAAGGATTTTAGCGCGGATCCCACTTAACATGCATATTCCAAAATCGGGCGAACAAATGAAATATGCGCAGTGCTTTTTAGGACAGCAGGGGAGGATCTCAGATTTTGTTGAATGAAATTTAGGGCTCTGGCAGCTTTTGCTACTACAGCATGCACATGCGCATTCTATGAACAGTCGCTCGTAAGTGTTACACCCGAATATTTATACATTGATTGATGATCAATGACGTCACCATTCAAAAAGTAACGCGCTTCATCCTTTTTCTTTTTTAGTAAAAGACACGTGCACACATTTATTCACATTAAGTTGCATTTTCAACTTATCACATCATTGCACAATTAGGGTAAGGTCAGCCTGCAATTCATTGCGAACTTGTTCATTTTTTTATTTTTCTATACACAACTGAGTCGTCAGCGAATAAACGTATTCGAGAAGTAATGCTGTCAGGAATATCTATAATGTAAACTAAAAACAGTAGCGGCCCTAAAACGGACCCTCGAGGGACACCAAATCTTACTTCCACCATAGAAGTAGTAGTACCATTTAGAATGACACGTTGTCGACGCTGTGATAGATAACAAGCTATCCAATTCAGTACTTTCTTATCAATATTTGCCCTTTCGAGTTTGCGTAGTAGCAAGGGATGGCACACGGTGACAAACGCCTTTCTGAAATCTAAGAAAACACAGTCTGATTGATTGATATGTGGGGTTTAACGTCCCAAAACCACTATATGATTATGAGAGACGCCGTAGTGGAGGGCTCCGGAAATTTAGACCACCTCGAGTTCTTTAACGTGCACCCAACTCTGAGTACACGGGCCTACAACATTTCCGCCTCCATCGGAAATGCAGCCGCTGCAGCCGGGATTCGAACCCGCGCCCTGCGGGTCAGCAGCCGAGTACCTTAGCCACTAGACCACCGCGGCGGGGCGAAAAACACAGTCTGTTTGACCGTTGTCATCAACCTCGGACACTAAATCATGGTAGAACTCAATCAGCTGTGTTGTGCAAGACAGGCCCCTGCGGAAACGATGTTGATCATCAACTAATAATTTATGTTGAACTAAGTGTTTCATTATGTCTGTATAGAAATTGTGCTCTAGTATATTGCAGGGCATAGATGTTAATGAAATAGGTCTATAATTGTTGGCCTCTTTTTTGGAACCACCATTGTGAATGGGACCCATGAAAGCCATTTTCCAGTCCTCAGGCAGAACCCCAGTAGAGAGAGATTTTTTGTATATTAGGCAAAGATAAGATGCTATTGGCCAGACACAACGCTTCAACACGCGTGGGGAAATACCATCTGGACCATGGGCCTTGGTTTCGTCCATATTTTTTAAAAAGGATTCGATACCTTTCACACAGAGTTCAACCAGTGGCATTCATGGCTGAGTTCCCAGAGGTGGCTCTGCCAGCGTAGATAATTTCGCAAAATCTGTTTGACGTAAAAATACGGAGTGAACGAAATCATTAGGACACGACGCTTTATCAACGTCGCTGGACAAGATCTGACCATCATGGTAAACTTCGTTTACTCCGGTTGAATCAGCTCCACAGTTTCTCACGTATTTCCAAAAATGCTTTGGGTTCGTTTTTATACTTTCGTTTAGTCGATTGAAGTATTGATCCTTTGCGCTTCGAACTTTAGATTTATATTCATTAGTTATCTCGACCAACTTGGTGTACTGATAACTACTATGGGTTCTTTTAAATGCCTTGTATACTCGTAGTCGTTTCCTTAATAATCTAAAAATCGCTGGTGTCACCCATGGCTTCTTGCAATTTTTGAGTTTAACCGCGTTTGTACTTGGCACATGCTTTTCCGTTAGTTCTATGACTTTTGCTTTAAATAGAGACCACAGTTGTAAAACATCGGCGCTCTCGCAATGACAATCGAAAACAGGCAATTGAGCAAATAATTCCTGAGAAATAGCAGAGTAATCACCCTTATCATAAAAAATATACCTTCCTCGATTGGTGGGGCTTGGGTCTCTTGATCACATGTTTAATAGTTGCTACAACTGCGAGATGGTCACTGATACCGGGTATACACGTCACAGAGTCTACAATGTTTGGCGAATTACAAAAAAGCAAATCTAAAATGTTGTTATTCCTTGTGGCCACAGTAACGTATTGAGTAAGATCGAACGTGTCAACGATGTTTTTCATGCTGATGTTTTCGCGACAACCAATCAAGGCGATACATGTTCCACTATACCACGTCAAATCCGGTAGATTAAAATCACCGGCAAGTATAAACTGATCTGATGTTTTGTAAATTATGTCGTACAGTTGCTGCAACGTATCCGGGTCAGAATGTGGCGGTCGATAAAATGTTCCGACAATAAATTTCATATAATCAGCAAGTGTCACCGTGCACCAGACCGATTCTACATCATCGTGCCCGATATCAAGTTCAGATGACCGTAATGAAGAGTGAACTAACAAAAATACCGCTCCACCTGTTCTTGCCCTATCTTTTCGGTAAACGTTAAAGTGGCTAGGAAACACCTAACTATCACTGATTGACGGTATCAGCCACGATTCTGTCCTAAACACTATTTCTGCCTTCGTCAATTCAATTAGGCCCGCAAATTTATCTATTTCATTCACAATACTTCTGCTGTTTACAACAACAGCTGCTAGGATGCGTGAGGTTGAGGTGGTCTTACAAGCGGGGTGTCACTTCTTTAGAGCTGGAACTACCTTTTCTTTTTCTTTGTCCCACGTGAAGACCTTGCCATCAACAATTAGTTTGTCAAAACTTAGTTTAACATTGCTACTGCTGTCTGCTAGTTCAGTTTTAGATTAGTTCTACAATCATTTTTGGATTTCTCGTGTTTCTGGTGCGTAGTCCTGGTTTACACTGTAATCAGACCCTTTCAATTTCTTAGCATTTTCAAGGACATCCATTTTTTCCTTGTCGGAGGAAAAATAACAACAATTGGCCGGTTGAACTTCTTGTTGAATCGACCGATACGGTGTGCTCTTTGTACTGACGTCAGTTCTATTGCAAGATGAGTTAGACAGATGTCCTTAATCGGTTTCTCAGACTGCTGCCACGTCTCTCCGTTGTCATCTTTAATGCCTTATAAGACCAGGTTGCCCCTTCGGCTTATATTTTCAAGGTCGACGTCCTTTGTTTGCAATTCCTGCACTTTCTTTTCGAGCTGTTTGACCACGTTTCCATGCTGTTCTACCGTCTCCTTAAGAACTTCAATCTGTCCTTCAGCTTTGCCCAATTTATGATTTATTTCAGAGAGCATAACTTCATGTTTTGCTAAGTCTTCCTGGATAGTATCCAGCTTCTTCATGATGCTGTTCTGACCTGCCTGCAAACTCTTGAGCTATTCTAGTTCAGTTTCACTGTGGGGGCTAGGATTTATGTCTACATCACCGGAAAGCAACACTAATAGAATTAAATACAGTACCTGGTTAGCAAACAAACGGAATCTTCTATGGCGAGCACGTTCGTTCACTCGTTTGCTACAACTACAAGCAGAGCATGTCGTCGTGAGAGGAGCCGGCAGTGCACAAAGTAATCTACGTACATGAAAAGAGCAGTGTTCCCTAACCTGCAACACCAACATAGGCATTAACTGCATGTCGGCCAGCGTGCCGGCTCCAAATCCTACGAAGGCATATAGTGGTGCGCTTAAATAAAGTTGCATGTGGTCACGTGGCACTTGATACTGGTGAGTCTCCGCCATATCAATTTCAATGCAGACGGTATCGCTGGCGTTCCTGTCGTCGAAGATGGCTGTTGATTCATTGGGGCAGTCCCTTGCAGCCAAGTGGCACGATGTCGTTTCCGCATGCGCCTTTAAAAATAAAGGAATCACCGCCCATTGACCGGACGCGTCGAAATCCAATGCAGCTCGGAGAGCGACAAGAACCTGCAATACCAACATAGGCATCAACTGCCTGTGGGCCAGCGTGCCGGCTCCAAATCCCGCCTCCAAATATGTGCGCTTTCCAGAGGGATAGTCGAGAGGCGGGCCATGAATCGGAAAAGCAACAGAAAAATCATGGCGGCACCTCCACTTCCGGTCAGAGGACAGGTGTAAAGGGAGTGGGGAAGAACGAGTTGGCGCTACTTAAACTAGACAGCGGAAAACGCATGGAGGGGCTGTCAGTGAGACAAGGGACGACAGTGAATAGTTCATGAAGTAGTCTTTGGAGAAAAAGAGTAAGAGAAAAGCACGTCATCGTTACTGTCTCTCTCTGAAGAAGGTCACCTCAACAATGACGCGCCGGGCATGGGTAGTGAACATAGAAAGGAGCAGGAATGTGGGAGAGAAGGGAAGGAACAAGCAGTGCTTGAGAAGGGTTAATGATATCTGCTCTCGCCGAACACGCACTGCTCGCCATCCCTCTCGCATTATTACCTCTCGCATTATTTCGTGCTTTCTCCACTTCCTTGCGCGCCAGCTACGCCAAAGGGGAACACAAAAAACTGCTGGGGGTGGTGGTGGTAATGGTTAGAAGAATAAAGCATCTAATTTCGACAGCCTGCTTGGGAGCCCGGCGCTGCGCCCCGGCACTGATCTGATGCTTCGTTTTCTTGCTCCGAGCGATCGAGAAAGTGTTCACGCAGCATCTCAACTAGCTCATATCATAAGATGGGGACAATAGTGACGTCAATGGAAGCTATTTTCAGAAAAATACTGACTTTTGATTTTCAGTTACGGCTGATAGACAATGGCGAGAACAAGGACCCCATAGTGACAAATATTGAAGCGCCGGTGACGAACCTCACTGGGTCACGCTCGTTTTTCATATTGACAGCCACTTATGCAAAGAACGTGGTAGACGCCACAAACGTCAAAATGATGTGTTGCGTTCAGCGCAAAAGAGAGTCATTTTATAATTGATGTAAATTATGGTCTAGAATTTAATAACCTCTGATGTGTATTATATAATGCCTAAAAACAATGTGAAACTCAAATATTAGCGTTACAAATGAGACATTTTGCGCATGAAGTGTTTGCACAACAAACATCAAATAACAATGTTTAAAACTTGTAAAGTACAGAAAATTATTTTCGAGAAATGTCTAATTATGCAATATTTCATGACAGCTATACGTTGTAGTTTATACAAGTTCGATAAGACTTATCAACTTTGTTTCCAGAACAAGTTTTGCTTTGTCTTTCCAACAGCAACAAGCTGTTGGTTAATAAATCTTGAGCACAGACTGAAACTTTAACATTTTCGCATGAATGCTCGCAAGCTTTCGTGGTGACTATACAAGATGAAACAAAAAATTACACAGATATTTTTTCGTGCTTATGCCATTAAAATATTTTTTTACTTTTGCCAAATTTGTGCACATATTTATTAGTACAAGCACCCCGCCTTAAAAAAGTAAATAAAGAAAAACGCCAATGCAGGCCTTCGTTATTGCCTGTACTGGCAACTGGTGCACAATATCAGAGCGATGTCCTGTAAATGTGCTGTTGTGAACAGGAAAAAAAAACAGTTCCACTAAATCTCTTGAGTTTCATGATGCTTTCTTTCGGATAGCTGATGAACAATGCTAAGTTTAGTACATTTGTTCAAGCAATTTTCGTTAAATGAGCATTTTTGGTATAATCCGAGTTTAGTTTAGAAGTTTTATGTGAAACATATACTTTAGATTTTAAATCTTGTTATTCGAGTTCCTGCACCAAAAACTCGCTTTAAAACTTACGACTGCGGAATAACGGCCGAGGTGACAGACCATTACTTTTTTTGGTAACTGTAATGGTGACGCACTACCTTTTTATGCAAGTAACGCAGGGTGGTAAAACTTTCCATTTCTGTTTGAGTAACAAATAAAACGTTTTTTGCTTTTTTTCTAACGCATACTCAGCTGGTGTAATGTGATGCAGCCTGCAAGAAGTAAGCTATGTTTACATAACATGCATGTCATAATTTACATGTGTAGACATGTAATATAATTTGTCTTACCGCCATATTACGCAATATCAATTTAATTGTAAATGCTAGCGACATGGTTGTTAGCGCACTGTGAGAAGGGCACGTAAAACGTATTGTACATGCCATGTATTTCACGATTTCTTTCATTTTCTCATTTTTATTTCTTTAAGGACCCCACTGGTGGGTATTACATAAGGGGTGGATACACAGAAAAAGAGAACATTTGAACACGTCAATTTTCGCAGCACAGGTGATTGGTAACATTTGTCGCGAAGGATGATGGGCAAGTGGTTGAAGCAATGGATCAGAGAACGTCGTTTCTATCCTTGATGGCACGGGAAAAAAAATAAGTGGAAAAAGTGGCAGTTCTGTTGCGATAACGAAACACTTGAAATGGGTGGCTTGTGCAGTGTGAAATGTATGTCGGGGGGAGGATGTAAGGAGCTGCATTGAAAGAAGAATGAAAAATTTTATGAAAGAGAGAAAAGGTGGCGATACGGCGGCGAACAGAGAGGGGTGATAAACTGGATTGGGCTTTTAAGGATGAAATACTGATGTTGTATGAGTACTGGGAGTGAATGAATGAAGCGGCGCGATTCCGGACAGATTCGAGGTCGTCCAGCTCCTACAATAAGTGTTATATAGTCACGTGACTGAATTCCGAATTGGGAACGTGTAAAGCTATACAAACGGCCACACACGCACCATGCGTATGGCCTATTGTCATGCTTACTTGATTGCATGTCACGATTTTCACATTACTATCTGTCATTTAGGTTAGTCATATACAAATGTCTCACCGTATCGATTTTGTTACCTGTCAAGTTAACGAAATGGCCAATATAGCACCACGACCATGGCATATAAACAATGTTGTTCATGAGAAGCAAGTCATAATTTCAATATGACCTGTCACTTATGATCTTCATACGGTCATGTTATGCCCCATCAGTTTTGATATATACCTCAGGAACGATATGGTCCGGAGAGCACAAAGTCGTAAGCGGCTAGATAGAAAGACAGATACGCCCAAAGTTACCTAAGTTCTTTATGAATGCTTTACATTCAAGGTACTCTTGCACGATATGGTTATTCCGGAAGATATTACTCACAGCGTATCCTATTTTAGCTGCAGCAATTCTTAGTCCTCTATCTGGTGCACGAATTACAGTGCAAACCTCGTGATTTTTTTTTCTAAGTGATACGTGAGAACTTCAACTCAAGACAAAGTACACGCATTGAAATACATTGTGAGCACCGCGAGCAGTTCTGAAAAACACCGATGCAAATTCGGGCCTTGAAAACAACAAATAAGCCCATTTTGTACTCTGCAAGTTCACTCCTCTACACTGCATATTCGCCCAACTAACGGCAGTGTCTGCCGTTCATCAAGTGGAAATAGAGAGTTTTAGTACTGCGGAATGGTGCTACGTACGCATCACGCAAGCGCCTTGCGTTCCGTGGCGTTGTTTGCCACTAATTGGTTTTTAGTACGCCGTAGTACCCGCGTACGT
The DNA here is from genome assembly GCA_013436015.1 of Rhipicephalus annulatus. Classification (NCBI taxonomy): domain Eukaryota; kingdom Metazoa; phylum Arthropoda; class Arachnida; order Ixodida; family Ixodidae; genus Rhipicephalus; species Rhipicephalus annulatus. The sequence continues at coordinate 37,868 of WOVY01005335.1, forward strand.
AACGTGCGTGAATCGTGTTGCGTCATCTGGTAGATCAAAATAGAAGCATGCGTTGTTGAAAGACAATGTGAGCCAATCCAATGTTATAGCCAGATTATGGCCATATTTTAGGCCACATAGCCGGTCGGTGCTTCCCTTCGATGCCGCCAATTTGCAAAACGAAGTCTCGCGCTGTCGCGAACTTGTTCGAGAGCGGCGCGATCAGCTTAAGGCCAAACCACATAAGCGCGAAAATGCACGCGAAAGCGACGAGCGACGCGACGTAGATTGTCCTCGCGCGATCAGTCGCTAGCGCAGGCAAACCTCATTCACGCGACGGCTTCGGCGAACGAATTCCACTGTTGCTGGCATGAGGCCGTCAACTCGCACCAAGAAAACCGCGTAGCGAGTGGTTTCCAATTTAAAAATATGTTGTTGTGTAATGGAACGGAAAGTGTTTATTATTGCCTTTCAGCACTTTTTTATATGCACATGCGTAATAAACATCGCGTTATTTTTTGTTGCGCATACGTGACTCGGGCAGGGTCACGTGCACCTATGTAGTGTTTGTCTTTTCCGGTATTTCGCTATTGGCTGCTTGAGCCCAGCACTTCCGGGCGATAAGTGACGGTTTCCAAATCTGGAGAACCGAGTGATTGCGCGAAAACGAGCACGCGACACGTCGCGCGGACGCCCTGTTTCGTCGCTCATAGCGTCGCTCGTCGCTGTCGCGTGCATTTTCGCACTTATGTGGTTTGATCCTTATACGTACGCACGCAAGCATCTCATGCAGGGGGTACGTAGCGGCTGCGTACGTAAAGCGATACGTGCGCGTTGCGGTCTGCGCATGCGCACTACGTAGAACGTGGCCTCTTTACGTACGCAACGCCGCCACGTACGCAGCGTACGCAGTAATAAAACTCTCTAATGAGGCCCGAGTTGCACATCTACGCATTTTCCTCGTCAAAGTGTAAGCAAACAACGCAACTCGCCATTTACGAAATGTTAGCTGGCTTCTCCGCTATGCAAGGTACATTGCAAAAAGCCAGCTTTAAAATTATGAAAAGCGGTTTCGGGGTTGACAAAAACTACTCAGGCAGCAACATGGAAATTTGCTACGACTTAACACATTATTTCAATCGAAAAATCGTTTACCGGCCAATCTGACACCGGGAGTCGTTCTTAAAATCTATTTTCTAAGTTTGCAATCAATGTTTAAAAAGGCCAAACTGTGGCCAAATCCGCTCTGTTAGGCTGTGTGGAAAAATATTCAGATCGTCTGGGAACAAAGGCACTTAGTGGCACGTTATTGAAAATAGGCGTCAAATGTCCTGGTGGTTGCGTGAAACTATAAACCAGGAGTCGTTTTTTTCGTGCGCTTCCTGTTCGGTTACGGTGAAGAGACCGGCCACTGCCGAGGCATGGCGTGACATGTTATGTCTAGAATTCCTGGGGGTGTGAGCAGCCTCTTCACACCTATTTTCGGAGTACGATATGCCTGTTATAACCACGTGAGCAACGCAGTGGTGGTGAGACGCCTACGCCTAAGACGCACCAAGCATTGATGGCGTGGAAGAGCCCAATGGCGAAAACTTCGTTGGCTCTTACGAGAGCGCCTGCAGTGTCTCATGCCCCATTGAAAGTGACGAAGACACCGCTTTAAAAAATGGCAGACCCCACGTACAGTGGGAACCGATTTTATGTGAAGGAAGAATGAGAAATATTGATATGTCACTTTAAATTCAGCACATTACGAGGTAGAGGTGAATGATACCGTACATGACTTCAGTGTCATGATTATCATGTTTGGATGTGTCGTCTACCGTTCTCATCTATTCACGTCACGTGATACCAAATTCAGTATATGTGGAGCTAGCGAAACGGCCGCGAGCACGCTATGAGCGTGGTATGTTTTCATACTCTAAGTCGACGCACGTGTTAGAAATATCATGTTTGCACCTGTTACAAATTGTCATCCATTGACATCACGTAACACCTATTTTGGTAAATGTGGAGCTAGCAAAACGGCCACGAGTGTCATGAAGGGCCCAATATACTCCAACGTAGCGTTGATGCGCGCGCACGTTGGGCACAGCGACGTTACGTAAGCACAACCCGAGCGCTTTATAGTCTGACGCCAGGCGCGATCAGTGTCCGTCGGAAGGCCTGACCACAACCAGCGCGAAATGCGACATGCTGAATTTCCCGCCAATGTGTTACCCAGACAACGCTGCGTTTCCCTCTTTTAATGACGGATGGACGCCGGACGCGCTGAAACGCCTTGCGTCAAAGCCACGCAGCGTGGTGTGCTCTTGCGAGTATAGGGCAGGACCGGCGCCTGGTGTTGCAACACCCGCGTGACGCGACGAAATGAACGCCGGCGAGTACGCGCACGGCGTCACGTCAAAATGTACATGAGCCTTTACTGTGGCATGTAGTCATGTTCTCACATGACACGCATCTCATGATTATCATATGTGCACCAGTCACATACCTTCGTGAATCATTGGCGTCACGTAGTACCCAAGTTGGCGTATGTGAAGCTTGCAAAACTGCCGAGAGTGCATCTTGAGCGTAGCATGTATTCATGTTTATTATGTTTGCACCAATATCAGAACTTTGTCTTCAGTTCACGTCCAGTAATACCGAATTCGATATAAGTGAAGCCAGCGAAACGGCCGCCAGCGCATCATGAGTGCGACTTGTAGTCATGATGTTACATGACACGCATCTCATGATCACCATGTTTGCACCAGTTACATACCTTCGTCATCCATTCACGTACTCCAATACCCAATTCGTTATATGAAACGCTAGCGAAATGGCCGCCAACGCATCATGAGCGTGGCATGTAGTCATGTTGTTACATGACACGCATGTCAATATTTTCATGTTAGGGTCCACCGCTTGTGTTGACCATGCAATCATGCCACGTCAGTTTTTCATCATGTTAAGTGAACGAAACCACCGCAAGAACTGCAGGACCATGAAATGTAAATCATGACATTAGTACAAACTTTTCACGATTATCAAGTTATGACTAGTCAAATACGTTCTTCATGCAGTCATGTTATGCCACAACAAGTTTGGTATGGATGCCATCATCGAAATGGCCAGGATAGCTAAAAGTTGCAGGCGGCAAGATAGATAGATAGATGCGCTTAAAGTCGCCGAAGTTCGCCAAGAAATGCGTCGCACTTGAAGGGCAATACATCCCAAGACAGACCAGAAGGCAGAGCCCGATATGTCGGCCTTGGAGCAGGCTGAAACGGAATACCAGCGGAGCGTTGCTGGTAATGGCGTCACCCACCAAAGCAACCGATGGTACATCTCGAGGCAACGAACGCGATGATGATGGAGGCTGGCAGACGGTCCTTACCGTTCGTCAAAAAAAAAGCTCTCGCGAAATTGGGAAAGAAACTGACGGCAACAGAAGAAGACTATGACGTCAGGAGTACTACATCCAAGTCACTTTCACAACCTACGTCGCAAAGAAGACCACAAAAGCGGAAGATCGCACCACTCCCCAAAGAAGGCTTCAAAATCATCGTCAGACCATCCCAAGGACTACCTATAGAAAAACTAACAGCCCCACAAACTACACAAGCAGTTGTGAACGCGAGTCAAGGTACAATAAGCGGCAGCCAATTTTTGCTCCGGTTGAAGCCAGGATTTAACATATTTATCAGCTCCACTCCCAACCAGGACGTGGCTGATATCACCAGAAAATCAAAAGCCTCACTCTCAGCGGAAAATTGCACGCTGTCAATGCGTATGCAGCAGTAGGAGACGGCACCGAAAAGGAGTCTCACATGGTTTGACTCCCAACACAAGCCCAGAAACTATCCTGGCAAATCTATGCGCACGAACACAAGGAGTCAAGATCCTAAGAGCCAGAATGCTTAGAAAGATAAAGAAAGTGGTAATCACGTTTTTCAACCCCATAACAATAAGGTTTGTGTACTATACGGGTGGCGAAGTCCCCCGTTCTCATTAAAGAATACTACACAATTCTGCGATGCCTGCAAGCAAACGGGACACAGAACAGACATTTGCCCGACGCCCACCATCGCCATTTGTCACAACTGTGGTATGAAGAAGCCTCAACCGGACCACCCTTGCAACCCTGTATGTTCTACGTGTGGAGAGGGACACTTCACAGGAACCAAAGAATGCAAACAGCGCTTCAAGCAGCCAGTAAGGCAGCCGCATCCCAAGGTGCCATACCGGACGAAAGACAAAAAGGCAACTAATAGAGCGTTACCATCGACGCCAAAACCATGGCGGTACGCATCGAAAGACACTGACGATAATGAAGAATGGTCCCAGCTTGGAACCTAGGTGGACTCAGCCGAAAGAAAAATGCACAAGGCACGATAACGGGAGAATTGAAAGAAACATAACAAACTAGGAGCCCCAAAGTCGCAACCTACCTCCTATCATCAATCCAGATCCCCTACCCAATACAGGAGGCCTGGATTGGCAGGAAGCTCGACCCAGCAGCAGGAGCTAAGGCAGCGGGGATAGCGCGAGGGGCGACCCCAATGACATCTCACCCTGAGTATCAGAGAATACTTTCTGCAACCGATAATAAAAGCAGTCGTTGGGCGAACTTAAATTAAAAGTAGCAGCTCTAAGGATGCAATTACAAAACTACATGGGCGCATTAGCTAAAACTAATCACGCAGATAAACCCTCCACTCAACCTATCACCTCCCAGGCAGCACACTGGTGTTGGACGAATCTTGGACCCGTATCGCCTAACATCGGCCGCACTAATGTCCCAAGTTCGGCATCTCGATCAAGTGCAACTTTTTCCGACGTAGGAGCGAAGTTGAAGACGACATGGGGCCGACGTTTTACCGTTTCATATGCCAATATCCAGCCGACGTCGGCCCACTCTACACATGCCAATGAAGGCCCGTCCTTTCACCAACGTAGTTGTCAACATATATCCAGCATATAATCATTCTCGGGCCACTTTGTTGCCCATGAAATGCCATCATTACGCCAGCATTCGCTTTATGACGAATATCGGCAACCATTGACTTGCCCATATTCCACCGTTATTTATTTGGGCTTTTTACTATTGGCATTCCTTAGCCGGTGGACTACCTTACGCCCCCAGAACTTCCCCTAGCAGCTTATAGCAGCACCGTACGAGCTTCACGGTGTAGTACACTTCAAGGCGACTGACCACTGGATGACTAGTGCAGAAACACTACACGATTCCACTGAATCGTTCATTTTTGCCTTCTTTATTGCATTGCCTATTACCCTCCTCGCATGTAGAGCATAAGACTGCAAAAGACTGGTTACTCTCTAGTTTTCTCCACACATTCCTCCTCGGTTTTGCGAGAAATTGTAGCATAGGCTGTTCCATCAAGTATTAGCTAAAATACATTAACTGAAATAACTGCTTGGTGGAAATATTCCGCAAGCAAGCAATCTATAGAAAGAATACCAGAACACAATTTTTGTAACTTTATTTCTAAATATACCAAGTCAAACCATTTATTTTTCATTTCAGCTTTTCAAGTTACTGCTGTTCAATTATGCAGCCCAAACTAGAAGGAAATTTCAGCAAGGCTTTATGGACATAGGGCTGGTCAGGGCAGCAAAGGTGGGGTGATGATTTAGAGGCTGCAGCAAGAGAGGAGGCAATGACGGTGGGCTGCCTAGGATCCTGCAAGCAGCGATTGGGCAGGAAACCAACCATCACAGGCTGTCGCAGATCCCTGCTCTGAGGGGCTGTAGCAATCGGGATGCAAATTTATGAACACATGTGTGAAGTGCCTTTCATGACCTTCATTCAGGCCAACAAACTTCAAAGTTGATGAAACGCTGAGCTTTTTCAAACACCTGCATACATGAATAAAATAAAAACAAACACCTCAAAATGAGTTTTAAGCACTGCAGTATAACATATATGCAAGCTAAAACAATAAAAAACAATTAAAAACAATGACAGCCGATGTTATAATGCACTACTTAGGTCAAATGCAATGTGGCCATTAGGAAAAGAAATGAACAAATAGTTCAACAGCCTTTGTGCAAAAAGCATCTGCCATAGACCAAAATATCAAGGAATAGATTTCTATGAAAGTTGAATAAAACAAGCTTGTTTTGCTAATTTGCAACTAAACACAAGGTCTATCATGATTTATAAACATGACTTACAGGGTTGGAAGCCAGGTGAAGTAGGCTGCCGCTATAGCGTATGGCTGTATAAATTTCTAACAGGACAGCAAGACACGCGACCGCACGAACTTTAAGCTCTGGATTATTCTTGGGCACACATCAGCTAATACTGCACCAGAGAATGACTGACCACCAGATAGACAGCACAAGATGAAAGAATCTATGCAAACCCGATTTCAGCACTGACACTTGTGGATTATTGCAAGGCTCCTGTTATAATTTTAAATGGTATTTCTTAGTGCTATGAAAGATGTGCTCAAGTGGTTTCCCATGTTGTTATTTTCGCATTAAATAAATTTCCGGAGTTTCACGTGCTTTTTGAGACTTGCATTGATCCAAAGTGTTGGTTTCATAGGAGAATAGGATTGGATAGGTGGCTCACCAAAAACAGCACTTGGCACAGAGTAGCGACACAAGTCAGCCATTCGCACCCAGACGACGGACATCAGGGAGAGCACGCATTTGTGGCGCTGCGTTGCTTCATTTCGGAACGAACAGCTCTAAAACCATTGCGCCAGTGGTTAAAAAAACTGTCTGAAGGCTACTCTCACATAAATAGCACTAGAAAACGGAGAATCGCTCTTCAAAGTGGACTGCATCTATGCATGTGGCATTGAAGAGACATTGTTGTGCAGTTATGGCAACTTCCTCGTGATCATTTTCTGGTTGGGATTTTGTGCTATGGTAGTACCGGCTTATATGCCCGTGTGGCGGCGATACTACACTGCGCACTTCTGTAGTAAAAAACGAATAAGTGGTGGCTGCAGCATCACTTCGTTTTTTGGCAGCATATGTACACCCTACCTGCGGTATGTATGTACGTGGACGTTGATCAAGCAAACCACTGTGACAGCATAGCACGAGTGGTGTCGCGGTCTTATGCTTGTTAGCGCAGGATGAATCTCCAACCACAATGGCTTCATTTAGATGGGGTCGAAATCTAAAAAGAACACCCGTGAACCAAAAGATCTGTGCGCAATATAGAATCCCAAGCGGTCACAACCTTAGTACGCACCCTACAGAGTACCTCAGAATGATATCTCGTTGGCACATCAGAGCCTAGCAATTATCAATGTTGAACAGACATGTTCATTTTAGGCCGACACAGGCAAGCGGAAAAAAACAAACTGTGTGTTAGGTGAACTAAAAAACAAGTAAACATTGAAGACATTTCATACTTTTCTTGCAACGCATAAATTTCGATGTTACTTAGCCATGGCAGCAAGTGAGAAAAACGCTTACTGAATTGGCTGGCTCCATAAAGCTAAGCTTTGAGTAGTCCGCTATTTTGTTCGTAACAAGGACCTTGTCTTTTACATAAATTATGTTAAACAAAAGCACTTCGGCATCGAGTTTTTCCCGCGAGAGTGACTTGTATAAAAGTTCGAAGGCGTATGAACGTGGCCTTGTACAAGTGTTATGGGCAACGAAGCTTTTCTTTACACGCAACTGTTTACAAAAAAAAATTGCCCGCAGCTTCCCTCGGGGGAACACTGAGGAGGATGCGGAGCATATAATTGGTTAACGGGGTGTTAAAGTGCGACTTACTTGGGTCGATGGCTAAATTGGTTAACGTGGTTGTAAAATGGGGTGTCAAATTGCGACTTACTTGGGTCGATGGCTAAATTGGTTAACGTGGTTGTAGGAGGGGGTGTTATATGAGTGAACACGTACACACGTATGCGAAAGGGCGGCGCTGGTCGAAGGGACGTCGATCATTGTGTTTGTGGATTCGTTGGGATTCATTTCACCGCGACCTTGGACGTCGACGCGCCGTACAAACCAACCGACGAGCGGCAACTGAGCGAGCGAGCGCCGACCTTGAGTATATATACAGCACGACGGCGCATGCACTGTCAGCTGTTGAATGTTCTCGAAGCGCGACGCCACATGCGCGTCCACTGGAGAATCAGGAGAATTGTAGATGTCGAACGCGGTGTGTAGAGGAGGAAGGGTGCACAAATGGTGGAGGAGTGAAGCGCGCGCGGTGTGTAGAGGAGGAAGGAATGCACAGATGGTGGAAGAGTGGGCGACGGCGCGACGGCGCATGCGCGCGCGTCAGCTGTCGAATGTTCGAGAAGCGGTGTGGACGGCGCGGACGGCGCGGACGGCGCACTACAAGGCGCGAGTATAAGATGCTCCGCATCTAAAAGAGACTACCTGCCTATTGTTTCATTCACTACACGCTGAGGCATTATATAGAGTTTGGTGGTGATGGTCCAATAGACGGACGCATGAAAACTTTGTTAGTCTTGAAGTTCACTACTGAACGCTCAGCAAGCCAGATAAAAAAAGGTTACAATGCCGTTTGTTGCACCTTATGCTCGTTTCATTTCCAGCAAAACACCGTTTAAAGTCGGCTGTTTGGCCGAGGTTTCCACTTGTGGCTGTCTTCACTATCGAAAACTTATAGCACACACGTGCCATCTGGTTTAGAAACGAGCCCGACAGCACTAGAAAGAAAAGAGAGAGAAGAATTTTGCTCAGGTGACCGCTTCGATGCAACGCTGCCTCCTCTTTACGTTTTCTCTTTCCTCTATACTTCTTCCTTTTTACATACTGTTGCACTTGAATACGCAGCACTACAGCCAGCTCGCTTTGGTGTTTTTTGTTTTTTTTTGAGAGAGAAATACATTTCCTTTGTGCGCAGGGAACGTTTCAGAAGGAAGATATTGCATTGATTGACATTGGGGTTTAACGTCCCAAAACCACCATATGATTATAGAGACGCCGTTGTGGAGGGCTCTGGAAATTGAACCACCTCGGGTTCTTCAACGTGCACACAAATCTGAGCACACGGGCCTACACCATTTCCACCTCCATCGCAAAAGAAAGATATAGGAGAGAGATAGGACAGAGCGCACACTTACAGCCAGTTTTATTGCACAGATGGCGGGAATATATATACGGCCAAGAGGGTGAGGACATTATGCACAGAAGAAAAGACATATGATGGCACATGCGCCAGACTACCTTATTCCAGTCTTAAAATGACAACTTATCCGGAAAGATACCTGTATTTATTATTTGACAGATGGACAGGTATCTTTTCAGTTAAGTTATCATGTTAAGATCGGAATAGGTGGTCTGGCGCATGCGCTATCATTTGTCCTTTCTTCTGTGCGTGATCTTTTTACCCTCTTGACCGTATATATATTCCTGCCATCTGTGCAATAAAATTGGCTGTAAGTGTGCGCTCTGTCCCATTTCTCTGCTATATATTAACCCTGAATATTTCTCTGCACACTAAGGAAGTATATTCATCTCAAAAAACGGAATACCAACAAGCCCAACTAGCCACTTCTTTGGTTTTTTACAGCGATGCGCGCACGCACCGTTTCTACCAGCTGCCATGAGAAGTGCGCACTCTAACCGCCAAGGTGGCCGTGGAACCTCCAAAGCTGATTCCCTATACTAGTGTGGCATACTTTTCTTCTTCTTCTGGCACGACACACTTGGGACATAAGCTAGTAGTGGGTAGTCTGCTGAGAAAAAAAAGTCCATGGAAGGTCACGTTCGTAGTCCGGGTCACCAATCAAGCAACGTTTAGGATTCGATCGTGCGGGTTCCAGAGAAAAAAACTTCGAGAAGGATAACTTCGGCATGGCAAACTTTGAACGGCCACTTTACCTGGGATGAGTGACAAAAGTTAAACCTGATAGGCACATCATCAGCACTATGGGGAGGACCCTAAAAAACTGGAGATGCCCGGACTGTGAAGACGCAATTTCGTACTCAACTGAATCCACTAGGCAACTAGGTATCTCTGAGGTAAAACATCTTGATAGAGGAAGTACCAGTATGAATAAAATTTTATACTACTTTGAGGTTGCCAAAACAGAAATCAGTTGTAGATAACTCAAATGAACTTTCGATTGTGTAACTTTGTGCTAGCCTTTTTTCCCCAATCATATTCAGTCAAAGACAGCTTTGTCACAAAGCTGCCCCACACGATGTAGAGTCATTTGCCCCACCTCGCCTCCCCACCTCAATAGAGCCATTTGTATTAAAATTGCGGATCAGTAGAACACTCAATAGTGCGAGGGAAGATTAAAAAATGTTCTGTCATTACTCATTTGCCTTGATATTGACGATTCTCCAGCAAGAGAAAAAAACATGAAAAAATCTGTCACAAGGTTACCCTATTTACCAGTGGTACAGGTCTTCGACATCTAAGGTAAATTCACTGCATGTCTTCGGATCATTCTGCCGCAAAAATATCACGATAGCCCCTGCATTGGGCACAAGAAAGGGATCATAATAACACTACATTATGCTCCAAAAAGAACCCGTGACTGCTGTTAAGGCGCTACAACACGAGGTCAACGACAAGGCCAAGGTCAACGAAGTGATAAGACTAAAATGTCAGTGAACCTTTGATATTTTACTTGAATAAAATCAAATATTGCTTCAAAGCAGTGTTTGCAGTTACTGGAGTACTGATGTTGCACCAGCAGTTGGGAATATTTTCTTTAAGGTACACTAAAGAGAACCAAAATCTCAATTTAGACTGACATGCTGCACACCTAGACCTCTCATGCCACAAGTTCAATAACAGCAGAGAAAATTAGGGTTGAAGTTTATTTTTTAAATTTCGTGATGCTCCAATTTTGAAAAGGTATTGTATTTTCACAACTTTGACAAGATGAATATTTCTGAAACTTCGTATCTTAGGTCCGTCACACTGACAGATGACAGTGTACTTAATTTTGATGAATAATTATTTACGTTAGAACCAGTACACGCATTTGAATTTCATGATGTCCGGTGGTTTCGTGCAAGAAGATCAAGGCGGTATCTCCGCCCACATTTTCTTTTCGACGTTATTTTGCTTATCAAGCTTCGTTTCGTGGTAGAAGTGCTATTTCCTTAATTGAGAAATTGTACTTGACTAATACGCGAAAAATATTTTTGGTTCTAGCGTTTTTATGAATGTACCGAGACAATTATGAGACATCGCAAAAGGTACATTTTGATTTTCCTCAGTATGCAAGTAGTATTATCACTTACCACACAATAGTCAGCCAGCAAGCATAAGATATACTTTGATTTTCAAGTTTTCGTTCCAGAGTATTGGCAAGCAATGGAGTGAACAGTAAGGCGACGAGTCAACAAGGTTCCTCCGAGTTTGCAAACGGAGTTTCCATGCAGCCTGAATCACAGAAATCACTGTCTTCGTCAAAAGGGGCAATGCACTCATGGTTTATATGTGCCACGAGCAGATCGCTTATCTGCCATTAGTACGTAGCGAATTGCAAAGTTCTTGCAACGTCGCACTGCCTTGTCAAGTCACGGAGAAGCCACCCACTTGATATCGAATCTTAAAGTGTCTTTTAAAGGTAGAGGTATTAAAAACATATGCAATACTTTCCCACGCAACACAAACTCTTTTCTTCAAACCAATTGTCTTCTCTAGAAGAACAATTTGTAAATATTGAAAATTCGTCTCCATACTTTTTTGAATGAAGCCAACAAGATGAATCGGGACAGTATTATTAGATGGTTTGGCAGTATGTATTTAGGTACATGCACGATTAACTCATCAGTTTAGAAGGAACAATAAATACGAATGGGTGGTAAATTACGGCTGGTCTATAGGCACTGGCTCGCTCCCTGCTTTTATGGCCTAAGCAGCTGCCACGAGTAAAACATAGTTGTTTTTATACAATGACAGCGCACGCCGCATCAGGGCGTCGACAGCCAACTTTTCAAAACGCATTTTGCTACATACGCATTGCATTGTAAATCAGCTCTCCCCGGACACTTTGTCGTGCGAAGTACTTTTCCATTTGTAGGAAGCAGTGAGAGTAGTAGAGGTGTTCGTGGGCACAGCCTGCATTTTTTGGCACTCATGCATTGAGTAATGAATACGCACATGCAACGGCACAAAATCTTTTTTTAAGGCTCGAACACGTTCTTTTCGCTGAATTCCAAAATGTTTGAGGCTCGTGTTGATCATTTAGGTGCACGTTAAAGAACTACACATGGTGAAAATTCAAAATACCTTCCACTAGGGCGTCCTTCATAAACATATCAGTGAAAGAACTTCCTCGAACAAAAATTCTTTACAATCAGAGTTGATTCTTGAGCCATACATTGAAGATTCACTGCTACAAGACTGTCCGGAAAGTGTGGACAAGAGTCACGCAGAAGCGTCAGCGCTAATTACTTCTGAAAAGTTTCTCTGGATTATTCTGGGTAATTGTATAAAAATGTTAAGAGATCAAAATGACATGTCGTCTGGCTTTGTTTACAAGCCCACACAAAAGCATTTTCTGTTCAAAACGTTGTCGCTTCTTCAGCTAAAGGCATCACGACAAAATTTGGCAACAGTGCTTTTTTTTCTTCAGACGCAATGAAAATATATTAGTACTAATGAGAACATTTTCTGATTCTCTGAAATGGTATTGTTCCCCTGCGTCTGTGGTGAGCCTTATTGCATATGAAGATGTTTCACACTTTTTCATCGGCACTGAAGATTGCATATGAAATTGTGTGGGCTTGGGGTTGTTTTTTTTCTTTACTGCATTTACTTTCCAAAACTGTATCAATACCTGCTCTTACATGTTTCTAACTTTTTCGTTTTCATTCTGAACAAGTACTATTTTCATTGACATTGTTATTACTATTGCTATTACTCCTGCTAATGCAAGTGCTGTTCACAGCTACCTTTTTGAAGTACTTATTTCAATAAACACGAAATGCAATACCTTGAACAAAATGTGCAAGAGTTATTATTTTCATTGGCACTGGCTGCCGGTAATTGGATTCAAAGTAAACGTTCCCAAAACTATTTTTCTCAGAAAAAAAAGATTACTTTGTCTGTCATTTCGTCTACTAGTTAGTGACGGATCATGTGGCCAATCCTTCTAAACGTGACACACAATGATACATGCGTGCAGAAATTGATATTGATCAATTACTCCTGCCTTGAAGTATCAAAAAGAGTTTTTATATATGCTTCCTACCAAGTTTCTATGGCATTGGTACCACCAGAAAGTGCGACAGTAGAAACGAACCTGAGCTATATTTGAGGGCGCTAGTCTTTTTTTTTCAGTGAAAGGCGGCGAGTTAGTTTGGAACAAGATTGCCGCAATAGGTAAAACCACAGCCTCCTTCCTGTACACAGGCCGTAAAGAAAGCAAGCGTGCGCCTTCTCTCCAGCCGCCGGTAGATATACTCGAAAAAAAAGAGAAACAATGAATTGACTTAGATTAACAAAGTGTGGTCTGAGACCTCTAATGCTGCAAGTTTCACTGTCACCATTTCATTATTAATGAATAAAAATCAAGGTTAAAATTTTATTGTTAAAGTTTGTGCTTAAACATTTGCCAGGGGTGCAACAGCCGAACTAGAGTTTGGAGCAAATTTCGAACCAGCAATTGCTAGTTTTCGAGCTCTAAAACTCAAATACGGAGTAGGTTACAAGCAAAAAAACAATAATTTTTTAACACGAAAGACCGAATTTCGAGCACATTGAGAAAGAAGGCCTAGATTTAAATATATATATATATGTTCAAGCCATTTAACATTCCCTAAGCCATGCACAGTCCATATGAGCACTCAGCAAACAATGATGAGGTCTACATTCCACTGAGAAAACCACTCGGAAAACATTGATGAGGTCCACATTAGAAGTCACCAGGCCTGTCAAACTGTTTGAGAATTTAAATTTTTAGTTCCCAAGATGGTGACCATGAGATTCGTAAAAGTGAAAAAACAACAGACTTTTCACAGCTACAGAGATATCATATTGTACTCCAATTAACTTTTCCAGTAACTTTTTTAGACATCAGCGAGCATATTAGTTGTCGCAAATATTTGCCATATACATACATCAGTCCTTGAACAAACTGTGCAGTGTCTAGAGACTACAACTATAGGCACCTTCTATATATTGCGTCGCTTTTACGCAGGCCACCCATGTGCTATGGCGAAAGTGGCTTAAGATGTGTTTCTGCACAAGACCGAGATATTTTCGAGCCACAACCACCCCTCCCCCTCCATTTTTTTTTCAAGAAGGGGTTAGGTTTAGAGGTCAGCTTTTTGGCTTGCTTGCAAGGCGCGTATGACCAGATAAAATAAAAATGGCATGCGCCGGTTGGCCTTGCAATGGCACAGGATATCTATCGCAACTGGCGTTGCTATGGCAACTGACATGGTCACGGCATGAACTAAAGCTGGTAGTGTACAACCTCGATAAGCTGAGAGTTTGTACACATCCAGCTTTAGTTCCTGTTGGTTCCTAACATGCCATTGCCGCTTTTGCTGACAAGAAAATTCATAGTTCCAATAAAGTTTTGCTGGCTACGGCAACACTTCTTTTCTGTTGTAGTTGCGTCGTCCCACCAGTAAATATCTGCTGCGGTCAGCAGACCGACAGGCACGCGGCGTTGTTACTTCATCTGGTCGATCGAGTTTTGCGAGTGTCTTGACCTAATGAGCAGCTATCTTACACTGCTGTTTAGGGTTAGGGTCTGCCCGCATAGATTGATGGTGCAAACAACAAGTGGCTAAAAAGGTCTTCATTTCTCGCTTAAATTAGGGCAAATGAGAAAATTTTGAAGCTGGTCTGGCATTTCAGAGTTTTGGCACAGCTCGGCACACAAATGAGGAATTTTATCAAATTGGCGCTATCAGCGCAGCTCTTCCAGCCCTGCATTTGAGCGTCACGTAACAAATTTCAAAACGTCTTTGTCGTATTTTTACGACATTGGTTGAATTAAAGTTTCCAACCATCGTCTGCTAGGTCTAGCAACCACTGAACACAATGTACTTCATTTTTATTGAATAGAAGCTATGTGGGACTCCCCAAGGAATAGCCTCCAATACCGTACGTGACTGTGTTTGGCACGGCAATCTCAATAGAATCCCCACGCAAATTTTCTTCTTGCACGTTTTCTCCATTGCCGAGCAACATGTTGCGGCAAGAGAGGTGTTTTTGGGATTGTGAAGTTACAGTTACTAATCTGCGAAAATTGTTTTGCTTTTTAGTGTATCTTTAAAAAGAATGGCAGCGTACTTAACTTTACGACAGAATTGCCGCAGGAATCAAACCTTCAGTTTTTAGACCTAAGGCTAACGCTTTACACAAACTGGGTTGAGACGGCTGAAACTAAATTGGGAGCAGTTTTCGCAGCAGCAAAATTTTAATTCTGAGCAGTTAGCAGCAAAACTAAGTTGTCCTGAGAGCTTAAAAATACCAATGTTTACCAACGTAGGGGAATCAATGCATATTTTAATTGACCACGCGTTACACTGAAACAGATTTTGAAGGAAGGTTTTGAACATTTTATCGCTCCATTATAACTGCACTACTTTTTTACATACCACACACGTGACCTATGTAACCCTCGTAACTTGTGAAAGAATATCTAAAAAAGGATTTGTTGAGAGCCCTTTCCACGCAAACAAACCACTGATCATATGCAGGTTTTATTGCAAAAAAAAACGAAGTCACATTGCCACCGACCGAAACACTGATTGAGGTAAGCCAAAAGCTCGTGCAGCCCCGGGCCGGCACGCATGCAGCGACACCTCTTTAAGCACTCTTTGCGAAGTTCGATTACAAAATGAAGCAGTGGCAATTCGCCAATAATGAAAACTGTGCCAAGTGATTGCCGATGCGTAATTAGTCACAAATAAAGCGCCAAGGTGCCCATTAATATCGTTTACAATGGTTTGAGCACTCGTTTTGCCACCGCGGCTTCGCGTGTAACCAAGTGTTTCTCTCTACGTGCAGACAGTGATGTGCGGATTTCACTTGCGATGGCTTTTTTTAAATGCAAAATGCAATGAGAACTCGCCTGCCTCAATAAATTAGTAGCTAATAGGTTTAAACCGGAAATAGGTTGCACACATTTTGCCGCTCACGGAAACCATTTTGAGAACCCGTGTGCACGTGCCAGAGCATCCAGGAAACTCGTAGATGCAGTGAAAAAATGACTCCACGTTTACAGTTTCTCGCTCACAGCAAACACGTACTCGTAGGTGACCACATGCAGCAGCATCAACATTAAAGCCACAGTGACTAGAGGAACGCGCTATGCACGACAGAGAACCGGAGGGTCAACCCTGCTATGCTTGACTCCTTACTTGGTGTTTTTCGCTAGGCGACAGTGGCGCTATAACACACAGCCTAGCTAGTAGAAGCAGCACGCTCGATGCACGGCAGCTAATTTTTGTGGGGTCTCGCATAATTGCTAAAGTTTAATGATTATGGCGGCACCATGGGAGCCTTTGTCACCAGAAAGATAGAAAGTGAAAAAAAACAATTGGGTGCGTCTTATTAGTCAAACTCACCAATTTTTCCCCACTAAAGCTGAGGCCGGCATCAAAATGCTAGCTTTCGAGACCGTTTCGAAGCAGTTCGGTGCAATGTAATTGATTACTATGCTTTAAGAGGACCTTGGCGCAGAAAAAGAAAATGTATAAAAAATGCGCAATATGAGCAGCTGTCTCACTCCTTCCCAAAGCATGTGCGTTGGCAGTACAGGCCTAGGTCGCAACAGCCTCTTTTGCCTTACACATTAGCTTATTCCAAAGTAATCAAAGATGCATTGGCTGCATCTTTGGTACAAGAGGCTGTGTGCAAGTCATGTGTGCACAAAGTGTTGAGCAGTGTTTGTGCTCAGATCCAGAGGTGTTCCATACCAGGGTTTCCAGCGGATGCGGTCACTAGATCCTGCGAAAAGGTGGCAAGATAGAATAAACATTTCAGCAAATGCGAAGTCTGCAATAAAAATCATGCCAGCCGCTTTAGCCTTCCGCCCTACGTTGAAGTTCCTTATTGATACAAGCTCTTATTATTACATGAAAATGCACAACACTTGTTAGACTTGTTCACAAGATAGCGCCCAAATAAGAGTGTCGCTTCCAGATACGATGCGGCAGTGGTAAGTATGGCTCTCAAGAAGCTGGGCAGCACTTGCACACTTGTGAAGGTCGGGGCCAAAGGCAAAACCAAAAATAAAGGTGAATGTGGTCAGAAACACCGAAGAAGCTCCTCCATACTTTGTGTTACAGGAGTAGTGTACAAGATTCTTCAGTCATGCGCCAACAGTTATATTGGTCAGACTGGTAGGTGCATGTTAGTTTACGGGGGCACCAGAAGAAATGCGAAAAAAAAATAGGAACATCAAACTTGTTTGCTTATGGAACACAGTGTCACTAAAAGCTACTGTTTAACAACATCAGGGGCGCAACAACCGAAATACAACTTGGAGCAATTTTAGGAGCAGCAAAATATTACTTTTGGAGCACCAAAATGTAAATTTTGAGCAGGTTACAGGCAAAAAATATGCAGTTTTCATCACTAGATACCAAATTTGAGCAGTATAAAAAAGACTTACATTTAGAACGAAAATTTGCATAAATCTTTCAACATCACCTCACATGTTCAGTGTAAACTTGAGCCCTGCAATTTCAATGAAAGTGGTATTTTGAACCACCCCAATAAGCCACAAATGATAAAGTCCATATTACCATTTGCTGTGCCTGTAACATCATTTGACAGACTCTGCCAATGTAAATATTGCCACCATTGATGAACGAGCCGCTGTGGCTCATACTCGTTTGGGCTGCGAAGAAGAGAACATTTTCGTTGCTCTGGTTCAGGTGAACTCCTGGCTGCAAGTCTTGTTTTGCTCGTGACATTACTGGTGCAGGTGCTGGGTACGTGTACTTCGGCTATGTCGGCCATCGCGGAGACAGCTACATCTCTCATGGCAAGAAGCAGCCGCCGCCTGCCTGGGTTGCCCCCTGAATTCGGTCCCTTGGCATCGACACCCAGAAAGATGGCAACTCCGATGACAAGCCAGGTGGTCCAAATCAGCGATGCCCATGGTTCTCTTCTCACCCATGTTGTTTCGCGTGCCACATACAGCAAAGCCGTTCTTGGAGACATCTTCGAAGATGTTGATGACTCTCGACCACTTTGATCGGGTTGCCAGTATCAACGAATGGGATGATGTTCGCAAGCTGTGCCGAGTTTATTTCTACTTGGAGGATTCTGCTGAAGACGTGGTACGAGAACCACGAGAGCTCCTTTGCAACCTGGCAAGAGTTTAGCCGTCAGCTCCGTGACGCCTATCGCAACACCAAGAGGAAGGAGAGGGCTGAACAAGCCATATCCTGCGGAAACCAGCGGCCGAACGAACGAGTATCCATGTTTGTCGAGGACATGCTTCGGCTCTTCAAGCACGCAGACCCTGCCATGCCCGAGGAAAAGAAGGTGCGGCAATTGATGCGTGGAGTAAAAGAACAGCTTTTCACTGGACTCATGCGCAATGCATCGACGGCAGTCGCCTAGTTCATCAGTTATGCAATCACTATGGAACGTACGCAGCAGCAGCGGTCGTCACAATACGAACGCCAGATCCCGGCCACCGCATGCTCTATCAGCTCTGACAGCGACAGACAGGCCCTCAGAGACTTCATTTGAAGTATTGTTCGGGACGAATTACGACAGCTTCAGGTAGTGGGATCCCATCAACCTGTGTCAGCCCTCGCGGATATAATCAGGCAAGAAGTCCAGCAGGCCGTCACACCCCTGGCCCCGATCACACCTCTAATTCCCGAGGCCCCAGTCCTAACATACGCAGCGGCATTGCGATCTCCTGTGCCACCGGCTACAGATCCTGCTATGCGGCCGAGGTACCAGACTATGCAGTCATTCCATGACACTGCTCCGAGCCCGCCTCTCGGCTCAAGGTTTCCGAGCACACCCACCTATCTGCCATCTACCTCAAGACAAAGTGGCAGTAAGGCAAGCACGTGGCGCACCTCGGATAACCGTCCGCTCTGCTATCACTGCGGTGAAGCGGGTCACGTATACAGGAACTGTAAATCCCGGCAATTAGGTCTCCCCTGCCATCCTGATGATCGATGCCCGCGCTACGGTGAGCGACCCCGCGAAATCGAGGCCTATCTCACGGGCCAGCGAACTCCTTCGACTATTCAACACCACCAGTCGAGATCACCGTCACCTCGCCGGTCTACGTCACCCAGTTTGCCCTTATCGTCTTCCGCTCCTTTCAGGAGCCGGTCACCAAGTCCCCGCTGGGGAAACTAGGAACCGCGACTTTTGGGGGTGAAGTCGCGGCCCGGCGAACTGTAAAAGACTCACCTTCGACGCATCGACCAGATAAGGACCATTCCGGTTTTGAAGTGTTTTCCGATAGCAAAAAGATCGTTTCTGCCGAAATCACAGTCTTAGTCGACAATCATGCTGTCAACGCACTCGTCGACACCGGTGCCGACTATTCCGTAATGAGCGCCACACTGGCATCTGAACTGAGGAAGGTTACCACACCATGGCAAGCACCCCATTTGCGGACGGCAGGTGGCCATCTGGTGATGCCTACCGGTATGTGCACGGCACGCATTTGTATACGTACGTCGAAATTTGCGGGCTCTTTCCTCGTATTGCGCGTGTGCTCTCGGCCAGTCATTCTAAGAATAGACTCCCTTCGTAAATACGGCGCCGTCCGTGAATTACTTGTGTCGTTCGAGGAACTTTTTGCGCAGCATCTGAGAGTACACAATTCTGGAAAGGAGCACTCTGTATTACAGACGATTCTCTGACTCTCCCACCTGGAAGCAACGTCTTTGTCGATGTAGATTTGGGACAGGACGTGTCTGACGCGGTAATTGCAGAGGCCAATTTGTCTCTCCTTATTTCACGACAAATCTGTGTTACCCAAGGAATCATTCAGCCTAGCAACAGGCATGTTCACCTGCTGGTTACGAACTTCAGCGACGAATATTGCCACCTAACCAGACAACACGACCTTGCAATTGCATATTGTGAAGAACTTGCCGATGCCGATGGTTCGTCCACGTTAGCTTCATTGTCATTGAATTGCCACCCTGACGACGCCTTCGCGAGGACTCTCGACGTAAACAAGAGACTACCTTCGGCTCAACGTGAAAGCCTTTTGCGTATACTCAGCTCATTTCAAGACTGCTGTGCCAATACGTCAAAGGTTAAACAGACACCACTTGCCCAGCATCGTATCATCACGGAACAAACTTAGAAGCCCATCTGGCCACGTGCCTATAGGGTGTCGCAAAAAGAGCAAGACGCTATACGTGGCCAAGTCCAGCAGATGCTTCAGGACGACGTCATCCAGCCACCGACCAGTCAATAGGCTTCGCCAGTTGTGCTAGTAAAGGAGGAGGACGGTACGTTGCGTTTTTGCGTTGATTACCGTAAACTGAACAAGGTCACCAAAAAGGACGTTTGTCATCCACCCCGCATAAATGACTCGTTGGACTGTATACGCAATGCTAAATATTTTTCCTCCATGGATTTGCGTTTCGGCTACTGGCAAATCGCAGTGGATGAGCGCGACCGCGAGAAGACGGCGTTTATTACTCCCGACGGCCTGAACGAGTTTAAAGTGTTGCCTTTTGATCTATGCTCAGCGCCTGCTACTTTCCAAAGAATGATGGATATGGTTCTCACGGGGCTCAAATGGCAATCATAGTTTGTTTACCTTGATGACGTCGTGGTCTTTGCAGACACGTTTGAACAACACGTCCAACGTCTTCATGCAGTACTTCAGGCAATCAGAACAGCCGGGCTTTCTCTCAAACCCGAGACACGTCATTTTGGATATGAAGATGTAAAGTTTCTTGGTCACGTTGAGAGCCATGCCGGCATCCGGCCAGATCCGGGGCAAACCCGCGGTGTTGCTGCCTTTCCCGCACCCACAAACAAGCGCAACCTACACCGATTTCCGGGGCTCTGTGCGTATTAGAGGCGCTTTGTCAAAAATTTTTAGAAGATTGCCGAACCCCTCAACAAGCTTACAAAAGACGGTGTTTCGTTTGTTTGGGGTCCCGATTAATGTCACGCGTTCGACACACTCCGAAACCTCCTTTGAAGTCCGCCTGTACTGGGTCATTTTGACGAAAGCGCTGACACGGAATTACACACTGACGCCAGCAACGTTGGAATAGAAGCGGTATCAGTTCAGTGGCATAATGGCGTTGAGAGCATGATCGCTTATGAGAGCAGAACGTTATCCCCAGCGGAGAAAGACTTTTCTGGAACCAAAAAGGAATGCCTCGCTGTTGTCTAGGTCATAACGAAGTTCGACCCATACTTGTATGGCCGCCCATTCAGGGTATTTAGCGACCACCATTCCCTTTGTTGGCTCGCAAATCTCAAAGAATCCTCAGGTCGTCTAGCACGATGGAGCCTTCGGCTACAAGATTTCAATGTCATCATCGTCCACAAATCTAGGCGAAAACAAACCGACGCCGATAGTCTCACGTGCACCCGTAGAAAATGCCAACACTGACATTGAAGACGACGACACTTTTCTTTCTGTCGTATCAGCAACCCGCTTGGCTGAGCAACAGCGTCATTACTCGGAGCTCATTCCGCTCATTGACTACTGGGAAGGACGCAATTCCCACCCTCCTCGAAGCTTTGCACACTTGCTATCCCCCTTTTGTTTCCGCGATGGAGTGCTTTAAAAAAGAACTTTTATCCTACACAAGCTATGTATCTGCTTGTTGCACCAATGACGCTTCGTCGTGACATTTTACTTGCATGTCATGATGGGCCATCATCCAGACATCTCGGCTATACGCGCACGCTGCAACGGATTCAACGCTCCTACTACTGGCCACATCTTGCAAAGACTGTGAAGCACTACGTTCGCACATGTCGCGACTGTCAGCGACGTAAGATTCCACCTTCACGACCAGCGGGACTACTGCAACCAATAGGCCCACGAAAGGCGCCCTTTCATCAGATTAGCATAGACTTGCTGGGGTCGTTCCCCACGTCTTCCACTGGAAACCGGTGGATTGTGATCGCTACCGACTACTTAACACGCTACTGTGGAACCAAGGCACTTCTAAAAGTCACCGCAGTAGATGTCGCCCAATTTTTCGTTAACAGCATCGTCTTACGTCACGGTGCTCCAGCTGTCGTGATAACTGATCGTGGGACAGCTTTCACCACAGAGATGCTGCAGGAAGTCTTGCGATTAAGTGGCACGGAAAATCGTAAAACAACGGCTTACCACCCGCAAGCAAACGGGCTGATTGAACGACTCAATAAGGCAATTGCAGACATGCTGTCAAGGTTGTGGACATCAATCACAAAAACTGGGACGCCATACTTCCCTACATAACTCTTGCGTATAACACTGCTATTCAAGAAAGTACTGGTTTCACACCTTTTCGCCTAGTCCATGGTCGCGAGGTTACGAGGATGCTCGACGCCATGCTCCTGCCCGACAACTTCGGAATATACCGCACGGATGCCGCCAAATTCGCGCAGTGAGCAGAAGAGGCCCGTCAACTTGCTCGTCACCATATTCAACATCACCAAACCGCAGACGCGCGCCGTTACAACGTTCGTCACCGTGAAGTTATTGTAAAGCCTGGTGATGAAGTCTGGGTGTGGACCCCTATACGACAACGTGGCCGTTCAGAAAAGCTTCTTCGCCACTACTTCGGTCCTTACAAGTCGTACGACGTCTCAGCGACGTCACTTACGAGGTTCTCACACAAGGCACTTTGAGACGTTCCCGTTTCACCCAGCAAACTGCAGTCGTTCACGCTTCATAGCTCAAAGCATACTTTTAGCGCTGTGAATCGCCAGTGAGGGACTGACTTTATAGGTAACTTCACGTCTTTCTTTTTGTTTCGTCTTTGCTTACATTCTTTCCTAATTTTTTATTTATCATTTACCTCTGGGCTCCACAACCAACTATGATATTACGCCTTACGTCATTCGTTTGCTTGCATGGTAATTTTCATCTCATTTTTTTGCCTTCATGGACGGCATCGAGATGATGCTTCTTGGGAGAAGGGGTAATGCCACCATTGATGAACGAGCGGCTGTGGCTCATACTCGTTTTGGGCTGCGAAGAAGAAGAGAACATTTTCGTTACTCTGGTTCAGGTGAACTCCTGGCTGCAGATCTTGTTTTGCTCGTGACGAAATGGATCTGCCAAGCTTGCGACCATGAAATTTGGGAGATTCCTGACACCAAAGAGCACAGGTGGCAAAAAACACAAAAAAGTGGTGCACAATTTAGTTTGTTTTTGTAGGAAATAATTTCATACACTGCTCCAAATTATTTCCAGTAGCATATTTAGACATCAGTGATTACACTGATATTCATAACTAGCCAGCATACAAGTGCATGAGTAAGTGAACATTATGTGCAGTGTCGCATGACTAGCCATAACAGCCCTTTCAAAATCTTAATACGCTTTTCCGCAAAGAAACGGTGTAAAATGGCAACGACGGCCTATTCAGGATTCCCTGCACGCGTTGGAATCCCAAGCCAAGAAATTTTCTGATCACTACACCTCCCCCTCCTCAACTTCTCCCCTTGTTTTTTTCCACCGTGGGGTTAGTTATCGCTTCGGCTCTCCCTTGAAGGCATGTTTGACCAGGTAAAGTAACAACGGCGTGCACCCGCTGACCTAGTGACAGTACCACAGATGTCCATCGCCAGGACCGTGGCCGGAACGACGCGAATTCAAGACAAAACAAAAGGGGAAGGGGGGGGGGCTCAGAGCATTCAATGAAATAGAGAGTGTCCGGTTTTTTAAGCTTTATTCACAAAGTGTGCGATATTTCACGGCAGCTCTTGGAAGATGAATCAGTTTTCGAATCCTACCGAGTTTTTGCCTGTAGATCAAAACAGCATTGAGAGGAAGTGACAAAGGCTATGGGCCCATTTTACAGACATTATCTATAAGCAAAGAATGCAGTGAGCAGAGGTCTCAGATGGCAAAGGCATTGCTAGAACTTTTTTTGAAGGGGACGCCACCTAGATTAGAATGGATTCCAGCTAGGCAAGTAGATGTGGTAGGCCGTTATTTTCTGTGCCCCTATATACCATAGGAAAATATTGGGAGGGCAGAAGCACGGGCCTGGTGTGGCACCCCCTGGCTACGATAAAGGTGAATGGAAACTATTGTGGTCGAGTACACACATAGAGAAGGAGAGCCGGGGAGGCAGGCGGGAGTGGCACAGGCTATTGTTAGGTTACCTTGGCGAGAAATGTAGTTCTAGCTGGAGCGGCACATGTGTGAAGAAAGAAAGAAGGTTTCGTCCAACGTGCTGGCCAAACAAACAGAAGAACTGACAATAAAATTGACTAGATTAGGGCGAATATACCAAAATAAAGGGAAAAGAATTGAACTTCCGGGCTATATCTAGACTCTGTGACGATTCGGCCAGCAACGGGGCACATTCTTTAGTGTAATGACAATGACAGAAACTTCCCCCAGTTAGAGACACCTACATTCTATTTTGAATTTTGATGTATACATAATTATACTGTTCGCACATTCATTTTTAGTTGTGTTGTGAGCGTGGCTCCCGTGCGGAGGCTTAAATGTTGCGCTTTTATGCGAGCATTCACTGTCGGTGCTCATGTTAACTCCATAGTTGAATAACAACTACAACACAAAAAAGAGAGGTGACAGTGGCACTGCAAGCCGCCGTGAGAGTACCCTCACGTATGTAGCGTACTGTGGCATGCCACCGGTAACTTTTGCTGTCTTTTAAGATAGTGTAGCCTGCAGAAGTCTGGACACATGAAGCCAGAACAAAATAACGCTGTTCGAGAATGACAGTACAAAGTCACGGTAAAATCACCCATGCAACTGCCAGATTTCTTTTACCATTGCGAGGAGAGATCACGTAATCCAACTCTGCACGCCACAGTGATATCAGCACTCGCCCTCCGGTGGTGGGTCTCACGCGCAATACGTTAGGGAAACTGCATGATCGACTTTTGGTACACGAGATGGTGCAGCAAGCAATAGAGCAAGAAAAGAGTTGTCGGCGAGGGGGGAAACAGTGGTCGAAAAGACAGTGACAAGAGACTTTTCGAAAACAGTCAACCACCGATTCTTGCCTCTCTAACCCAATTGTAAGTAGTGTAAATAAATATCTTGTATATTATAGAAACAAAATGTCTGTGATTTGCTGATCAAACCTTTTTATAACTTCTCTGTCCTGTCATGCATGTTTTGTTTCATGACAAACATTAGTTGGCAAAAAATTAGAGCTCACTCAAGCCTACTTATACATACTTCGCGCATGGGGCTCATTCTTACCCACCAAAATTTTCTTAAATCAGACTCGCTCGGCCTCAAGCTCGCTAAAATATTACTCGCCCATACTCACTCAAGCACATGGCTTAATTTGAGTATGAGCAAGTCTCGACTAAGTCATCTCATAGGTGAGTTGCCGACCCAAGGTGTGAAGTTAGGGAGACGATCACAGAGCGCCCAAACTTAACAGGCTAGAATAAATCGATCAATCAGACAAATACTACACAGACTGACTGACAGACAGATATAGTTAAGGTGCTTTTAGGTCGCTCAAAAATGCTCTGCTTTAAAAAGCAAGTGACTACCAGGTGCTCAGCTCTTAAGAGAAGCGTCACTTTGAGACTTCAGCTTCTCTAATTTCTATAAATAGAAAGGACTTACGAGACATTTTGAAACTTGCCACTCTGCACTAGAACTGGTTTCCAAGCGATAGCCGACACACTGCTTTAAACAAGCCTGGGAATGGAAAGCACAGGTCAACAGCACGAGAAAAAAGGAATTCCTTGTTGTCACGGCAGGACGAGAACACTAGCTAGGCTTAAAACATGAAATAATTGGAAAATTGATGTGTTTTTAAAACACCCGACAGCGTTGTGCGGACCTTGTGTAGAATCTCCTGCCATCTAGCAGACACGGAGCGCATTTGTGCAATGTTCAACGTTGGGCTCGCTCTAACTGTGCACGCACGGAATGTCTATATTAACGTCTGGTGGCAGATAGGGGCGGCCGTGCCAACAAATTTTCGTGTGCCATGTTGCTCAGACTGAGGAAACTGGGATGCTAAAATATATTTGCAAGAAATCAACCTCTATGTTGTTTGACTTCCTCGTGGCTGACGCGAAGGGCCAGATCTGTTGTTAATTTTGCTGCTCACAATTAAATGCGTGTTTATATTCTCCGTTGTATGTGGGACAGTATAGGTATTTACCACAGCACATCTTTCATGCCATGCCAGAATGAAACAGTTTTTGCACCATGAATGCAGGCACAGACAAACGGGCCTTGTGATAGTTTCAAAGCTGCATCACGGCTACTCATGCTTGCCTCTGCTGCTGTTTAGAGCATTACTTTGACGATTACATTGTGAAAACAATACATATTAGCCACGTAGCTTCTGAATGTCATTGATTCTCATCTAATGAACTGGTAGTGCTCGAACATGTTGCTTATTGTTACTTCTTTATTGTGGAGTTTAATAAGGTAACATTTGGTGGTGTGGATTGCACACGTATTGCTTCACTGTGTGTACTTTTCGAGCATTCCATGTGCTCTTTCAAAGGGGGCGGCCAATTTCATAAGGGCAAACCAAATGCTGTGACCCTCCCCCTGTTATTATTTTTATACCCCAAGAAGAGCAAACATGTTATTCCAAACGGTGATCCTCCTTCATGAAAAATATAGTAACCACCTTTGTATGCCGTAAAATGGTAATAGATGTCTCAAGTGTGTCAACACTGTTCAAACTAAAAAAATGCTGTTTTGGAAAATCTGGTACCCTTCACTATGGGTGCGTTCCCACTGTTTACGCAAAAAGACGGTTACGCAAATGTTCAGTAGACGATACACAACTGCCTTGCGGCAAACGGCGTGAAATTGTGAGGTGCAAATAAGCCCCGAAAGTAATGACGTGAACCAAAATATTTTACACCTACTGTGTTGTTTTTAAGCACATGCGCCCCAAAAGGGTATTCAAAGAAATACCAGCTACTCAGCACCCACTTCACGGATACGCTTTTCATTTTCTTTTTCACGCAGAGAATACTAAAATATAAAAAATATTACTTGTGTGTTATTGCAAATATAGCGTACGTTGATGACTAAAGCATCAAAGCATTATTTATTTGAAATATAAAGAAAGAGTAAAAAGTTTCAGTTCAAGTTAGATGTGCGATAAATCAGAGTGGCTATTTTGTAATTATTCTATCTAGAACAGGGCAGACATGAAACAAAAGAATGAAATGGAGCCACACTAGATTGGTCAAGACTAATCTCATGGTCAAGACTTCAAAATAGCCATAAAAGGTGCATAGAACGGGTGAAGGCCGCATTGCGTCAATAATATGGAAACAAAATGGCATCCGAACAACATCAATTCAATTGAAATGAAGCGCTTCAGCCCAAAGAATCGAATTAGCCTGTTTTGCACCTCACTTGCCATAATTCTGCTGTGAAAATTCCTAGCATCTACTCAAGACAAAATAAATGGCTGAAGTCATCATTGTCGGCAATCTAAAGCTTTGAAAAACAACACGTGCCAGTATTGATGATGTGCTGTAGTCATTTTATATTTTTACATGTGTTCAAAGCATATCCGAATATTCTTAGCTTGCCAACAAGCTTTTTGATTCCTCTTGTTCTTTCATTTTTTCTCCCCCCATCCTAATTAAAACGCTCACAATGTAACCCCCACGTCGATATAGACCGTTTCTAGTAAATTACGCTTTGCATTGGTGTAACAAAGCTTCCTTAGCCCCCAGCTGTGTCTGTCTATGGCCTTTTCTCAGCCACCCCACATTGTTCCTCATGAATAGCAAATAACTAAAGCAATTCTTATTTTAAAATGTGGCGACCGCTCCGCTCCATTTAAAGGGCCCCTAAACAACCTCCTATAACTTTTTTTTCAAACGTTTGATATAAACACATGCATCATATGCAAAATGCTGCATGATGAATGATTCTCCACGTGGCAGCGCAACAAGCCGCCAGCGCCCCACAAACTCCAAGAAACAATCACCTCATGCCTTTCGGGCTGGCTCGTGACAACAAGAAGTTGAATCTGACGTGCAGAATAAATATGCTACAATTCGTCAAGCAAGCACCTATGACTTCCCGTTAGCCAGCAAGAAGCTGCCCACGCCACTCGTCGTTTGTTGTGATGCCCGCATGCATGCACGTGCTTGCAAATCAGGTAGCGTGGTTCGTAGCACAGGGTTCATACTGACACTATTTGTATAAGCACCGGCTGGCACAGCAACAGCGATTCGCCAACAAGCAAACAGTTGACAGAGGGCGGAGTCGCGGCAACTGTAACAAGACAGTGTTTGGAGCAATATGTCATCGATGATGTATGCCGCGCAAAATTGGGAGAGGCGCTCGGCAAGAGGGCAAAGCGGCTTCGGGAAATGTACCAATGAAGAGTAGTGAAAAGAAAGTTGAAAGGAGTGATTACTGTGCTTAGATAATCAAACTCATTCAACGCCGCCATTACAGCACCATTTCAAAACTTTTAATAGCTTCATGGTTGTTGTGCACTTGCGCACAACTTCATCACCACAACTGAATTTCCACCTCTGGGTGGTTAAATATTGCATCTGGTTTCTGGCTGCATGAAGTACAGCACATATTGCGTGCCAGCAATGTTCAGGTAATAAAGTATTCCTTGGTGTATGGCTTCAAGATTGGTGGCCTCGAAATCAAGCGGCAAATGTTTAGACCAGCAATGCTATTTGCACTGATACACACTGTCAAACGTGGGACTCTGGTGCTGCATGGCATAATCTACATTTACTTTATTAGGATGTATTAGGATGGTACAGAAAACTTAGTTTAGCACATTAGTGCGCAGAAGCAGCATCACTCGATGAGGAATGGGGCGCATTTACATTACTAAAATCACACGAAGTTAACAGACAAGGCAAACATAAGAATTCAGATGTATTATTACTTGAAATTTCATATTTTGCTTCTGACTCGCCACGAGTGAATTTTCAAAACGAACTGAAAGGTATTCTTGGGCTTGCAAAGCAAGAAGAAACAAAAAAGTGACTCGGACCTTCTTTTGTTGTCTACCAAGCTAACCCCGCTAGTAGATACATATTCACCACCACAACTTAGTTTACTGCGAAGTAACTGACATAAATGTTGATGCTACTTTAATTTATTCGTATAGATGTCACGAAGCTTTTACACGTCACTGCTCATTATAGCTAATGTAGCTAGCAAGTTACACAAGCCTTGTCCAGCGTACTAACCTCCCACACAGAGAAAACTGCCTCTAGTTGCAATGGGCTATGCTCCACATAATGGCCACGCTGAATCCACGGCAGACTGCAGTAGTTGGCCTTGTTTTAGGTGCATCGTAAAGACGCGGTTATGCCAAATGGTGCGACATGTGCTACGCTTATGCACCATTTAATTCACACAGCCGATCCACTGCCCAAGTTGGACACGCAGGCACACAAAATCAGCATTGGTGACGGGCAGGCACAAAAGACACCCGAGACATAGGCAGACGACATAGGCTCCCGTCATGTTGCGCTAAGCTTACACAAATTTCAAATTAAAAGAATACCTGTACTCTACTATGTACCCTCTAATCGAAACAAAAAAAGATGGATCACTCGGGTTGCACGTAGGCGACTGGCCGCAACTGTTCGTCCTTCTTACTCGTCGAATACTCGCACACTACGGCGAGCGGTTGATTAAAGTGCAAGTGACAGGTATGAACAAGAAGGTGCTCGTACAGAATAAGGGTAACTTATACTCACAAATGTATTCTGGCTCGTCACTGGCATTGCTGAGGCCGCTGATATTTTCTTTTCTCGGCCCAGAACCCGGATGACAAAATCAGTGTTGCCAGGTCTTTGTAAAGAAGTGTCGACGAAATCAGACAAAATCACTCGAAGTGTGGCCAGGGAAGTATTTATTCACAACAAAACGAAAAATGATTTCAAGTCTCCTTCACAAAAAAAAGGTATTTAGCACTCTGAAAGGCAGCGATGGTGTAGTCAACCAGCAAATGTCAAAATCTACTGTAGCTCAACTTGGCGAGCTGGTATCACGACCGAGGTCGTGGTTGGCACAAACGACAGTGAAGCAAATTTTTTTGGTGATGTATCATGCAATTTATAGCTTTCGTACAGCACCAGCTGTCTGTATAACCAACAAAACAAGCGTACTACATCTTACGACTGTGCTAAGGTTGCGTTGCGTGTCGCTCGGACACCTATCATAGCAGAGAGAATAAGACAGTCGCGATCTGCGCATCGCAATTTCCGACTCTCACGCCGTGATTTAGCTAACGTCTTCGCCAAACGTTTCCGTGATTCTGCACCAAACACAACCTGAGGCGTCTGATCATGATCAAAAAACACCGTTACATAAAACCAGCAAGAAAAATCAGGTGATCCTCGCAAAATCGAAAAAACCAGCATCAGCTGACCTGATTACAGCATATATTTTTTTTCATCATGCCGCAGTTCTACATAGTATGCAGCTGCAGTAGTCATTAACCCGACATGCGTTAAAAGCCACTGTTGTACGTGCGAGAATGCCGGCCGTAAAGAGGCGAAGAAGCGCAGAATTTTCGTCCTAATTAATTTAGGTGGTAGTATAAGGTGCTGGGCGTTGCCACAAGGTTGCGTTAAAACTATACAATTCAGTATAATAATACCGGTTCAGCCACACTGTGGGTTCACCCTGCCGCGGTGGTCTAGTGGCTAAGGCACTCGGCTGCTGACCCGCAGGTCGCGGGTTCAAATACCGGCTGCGGCGGCTGCATTTCCGATGGAGGCGGAAATGTTGTAGGCCCGTGTCCTCAGATTTGGGTGCACGTTAAAGAACCCCAGGTGGTCAAAATTTCCGGAGCCCTCCACTACGGCGTCTCTCATAATCATATGGTGGTTTTGGGAAGTTAAACTCCACAAATCAATCAAATCAACACTGTGGGTTCGACGCTTCACCCAGAAATAAACAGTGTCTACGCCCTTGAAAACGTGATACAGCATGGTAGCATGTGTGTGTACTTTTCATCTCAGATACACCTCGCTCTGATTGTGACATACACCAGACCACGTGAACACAATACGGCAGCTCGTAAAATACAATAACTAAGTATATAGGCGTGCATGCTTCAATAGTAAGAAATGTCCAAAGCCATAACAGTCCACCTACGCCTGTCCGCTAGTTCTAACTACAATACATGTATAGACTCTGGAAGAGTACCAGATTATGCTACCATCGAGCGTATAGTAAAAACATCGCAAAATAATGAGGACTAATTTAGATTGTGCACAACACGAGCGCTAATTTTCAACAGTTTTGACAGATTAACCGCTAAGAAAAGCTCTGCTTCGATGCGAAGCGATCAGTCAAATTATTACTTGTGTTTTAAAGCATAGCAATTTTACCTGCTTCTTTTCGTTGCAACAGTTTTATAGCACACTACATTATCAATGTGTCATATAATAAACCGCGGAGCGACGTCAACAGTATGGGATGGTTTTTTGAGAAAAAACTCTAGTCTAAGGGCTCTGATGACAGAGAAACAAAGAAAAAATAATGTTTCATATGGCAACTCAACCGTGAAATTGATGTAATACATAAATTATATTGGAAGTACTATCTCAATGGGGCTCAATTCAAAAGAATTTTCGAGGCAGCCACACCAAATTACGCATATATTTACAAATTTCGCCGACTTCACTTAGTTCACTGGGTGCTGTGTGTTGCTAAAACGCAGGCATCGGATTTCAAATCAGTGGAGCTAGGTGGATCAACAGGGTGCCGGGATAAGCAGTCAGCATCGCTGTGCAGCTTTCCAGATTTGTAAACAACCGAGAACGCGTACTCCTGTAATCGAAGTGCCCATCGGCCGAGTCTTCCTGTAGGGTCCTTAAGCGTCGACAGCCAGCAAAGCGCATGATAGTCTGTGATGACTGCGAACGGACTTCCGTATAAGTACGGACGGAATTTCGCAATAGCCTAAACGAGGGCTAAGCATTCCCGCTCAGTGATGAGCGGGAACACAGGTGGTGATGGAATAATTTTGTTCCGCTTGCGACAAAAGACAGCTAGCGTAGGCTATCACACGGTTGGTGCCATTCTGTATTTGAGCGAGTATAGCACCAATGCCATGGCCGCTTGCATCGGTGCGAAGCTCTGTTCGAGCCGCTGGATCGAAATGAGCCAACACAGGTGGTGATGTGACGGCGGTAATTAGCGACGCGAAGGAATGTTCTTGGTCCCTTCCCCAAGAAAATGCCACATTCTTTTTGAGGAGATCCGTGAGGGGCCTAGCAATATCCGCGAAATTGAAGACAAAGCGGCGGAAGTATGAGCAGAGCCCAATAAAACTGCGAACTTCTTGTGTGGAACGCGGAACCGGGAATTCTCGGGCTGCACGGATTTGTCAGAGTCGGGTTGAACACCAGTGGCGTCAACAAGGTGGCCGAGTAGTTTAATCTGCCGACGTCCAAATGAGCATTTAGACGAATTGAGTTGGAGACCAGCGCAACGAAAAACGTCAAGAATTGCCGAGAGACGAGACAGGTGGCTTTCGAAGGAGGGCGAGAAAACTATTACATCATCCAGATAGCAGAGGCAGGTCGACCATTTGAAACCGCGAAGAAGAGAGTCCATCATACGTTCAAAAGTAGCCGGGGCATTGCACAAACCAAAAGGCATGACCTTGAATTGGTAAAGGCCGTCGGGTGTGATTAATGCCGTCTTCTCGCGGTCGCGGTCGTCGACCGAAATTTGCCAGTATCCGGATCGAAGGTCAAGGGACGAGAAATAGTTGGCGCCATAGAGGCAGTCGAGCGCATCATCGATTCGAGGTAAAGGATAAACGTCCTTTTTGGTGATCCGATTCAGGTGGCGATAGTCGACGCAAAAACGCCAGGTGTTGTCCTTCTTTTTAACTAAGACCACAGGGGAGGCCCAAGGACTTGATGACGGCTCAATGACGTCTTTACTGAGCATTTTCTCGACCCCCGTCTGTATTACTTAGCGCTCAGCACGTGACACGCGATAAGGGCGTTTGTGAAGTGGACTGGCGTCGCCGGTGTCGATACGGTGGGTTACGGCAGTTGTGCGGCCCAGGGGACGGTCGTCAACGTCAAAGATATCCAGGTAAGAAAATAGAACACCCCGGAGCGCCGCAACTTGGGAAGGTAAGAGGTCACTGGATATCATTTTGTCGAGGAATGACTTATTTTGCGACGTGATGACAGGTTTTCGCCATGGTCTTAGTGTCAGGTGTAAAAGAACAAATCTAACATTCATCAAGGGTGGAAAGATCGGCTAAAGTGATGCCTTGGGGAAGCACTTGGGTCGACGTAGAGAAGTTCAGAACTGGAAGTAGCACCGTGTTGTTAGCAACAACCACTATAGTATCTGGTAGTCCGATGTGGTGCGTAAGAGTCAAATCAATGAGGGGAGCTACCAGATAGTCTCCATCAGGAACGGACGGGAAGGGCGACAGAGGAATGTATATAGCAACCTGGGGCGGTAGCCGTAGAGACTCCACGGATCGTAGCCGAGTGCGACTTGGAGGAGTGAAATCGGAGCACAAAGGCAATTCGAGCTGTAAGATACCGGTAGAACAATCGATGACGTCGTGTGGGCAAGCATCGAGGACTGCGAAGAGAACAGAAGTGTGGTGGCCAGCAACAGTAACGCGGGCAGTGCACATACCAAGCACCGATGTTCGACTTCCGTTGGCAACTCGAACAGTAGAGAACATAGCTGGTGTGAGAACCTTTTTCAGGCGAGATCGAAGTGTAGAACTCATAACAGATACTTGGGCACCAGTGTCAATTAGAGCAGTAACGGCGTGGCCATCAATGAACACACGAAGTAAATTGCGTCTTGAATTTGTAGCTGGTTGAGGGTTTTTGTTCTGAGTCGTCAACGCAGCGCCACCTCCAGGAGCTGCACTCGTCAGTTTCCCGGGGAATGGGCAGAATAAGCCGGTGACGGAGAGCGGCGGCGTTGAGGGGAGCGTGACGGCCGACCCTGAGGTGACGGCGAGCGGCTGGACCAGTTTCTCCGGGCGACGACGTCAGCGTAGGACGGTTCGGAGCGTGGAAATGAACGGCGAGCTGAAGTGTCCAGAATATGGTCATCCGGAAAACCGGGTTGCGAATAGTGTCCGCGGTCCTGACGGCGATCTACATTACGAAAGCTTGGCCGGAAATACGACATGTTGCGGCAATGGCGGGAGATGTGCCCAACTCGAGAGCAAGAAAAGCAGATTGGTCGATCATCATGCGTGCGCCACTCAGATAGATTTCGGTGGCGTGGTGGAAACCGAGGAGTCGAAGCTGCCGCAGCGACAAGTGGAGGACAGTGGTGGTCAGCTTTGTGGACGGGAGTGCTCATGGGCTGCGGCATAAGTCTGGCGGGCTGGGGAACCTGGACGCCCAGGTTAGCAAACTCCTGACGTACGACGGCTTGAATAAGCGAGACTGTTGCCCAGTTGTCTTGCGCAGGGGGCTGATAAGAAGCGGGTGCCATGGCTTCCAGCTCCTGGCGAACAATTATTGCGATATTGGCAGGAGGGGCAAGTGAACGGGGTGCTGCAGAATCCTCGCAAGACGAAGTCGCAGCAGTCTTTGGTAGTCTCGCAATTTGGTGGGTGATTCGCCTGCTTTTAGCTTGCTCAAATCGCCGGCATTCAGATATGATGGAGTCGACAGTGGTGCAGTTCTTGCACATTATTATGTTGAAAGCATCATCAGCAATGCCTTTCGACACGTTGCTGATCTTGTCCGCCGCGGACATGTTTTTAGATGCGGAAGCATCTTATACTCGCGCCTTGTAGTGCGCCGTCCGCGCCGTCCGCACCGCTTCTCGAACATTCGACAGCTGACGCGCGCGCATGCCCGTCGCGCCGTCGCCCACCATCTGTGCCGCGCGCGCTTCTCCTTCGAGAACATTCGACAGCTGACAGCGCATGCGCCGTCGCGCTGTATATATACTCAAGGTCGGCGCTCGCTCGCTCAGTTGCCGCTCGTCGGTTGGTTTGTACGGCGCGTCGACGTCCGAAGTCGCGGTGAAATGAATTCCAACGAATCCACAAACACAATGATCAACGTCCCTTCGACCAGCGCCGTCCTTTCGCATACGTGTGTACGTGTTCACTCATTTAACACCCCCTCCTACAACCACGTTAACCAATTTAGCCATCGACCCAAGTAAGTCGCAATTTAACACCCCATTTCACAACCACGTTAACCAATTTAGCCATCGACCCAAGTAAGTCGCACTTTAACACCCCGTTAACCAATTATATGCTCCGCATCCTCCTCAGTGTTCCCCCGAGGGAAGCTGCAGGCAATTTTTTGTCCGTCTTCCAGCACAGTGTCAGTACGTCTTGGATGTACGTGACGTACGACTCCGTCGATGATTGAACACGCGACGCGAGTTCCTGCCTGGCTGCCATCTGACGAGCAACTGACCGACCAAACAAATCGCGAAGCTTTTGCTTGCATGTGTCCCAGGTGGTTAATTCTTCTTCATGCGTCTCACACCAGGCGCGTGCCGTACCACGTAGGAAATATAGAATATTTGCCAGCATAAGCGTTTCGTCCCACCTGTAGTGCTTGCTGACGCGCTCGAATAATGCGAGCCATTCTTCGACGTCCATGCTGTCCGTCCCGGAAAACGTGCCAGGGTCGAGAAGATGGGGGGGAGAATCACAGGTGATGGAGCCGGCGCGGATGGCGAGGCCTGAGTGCCAGTTTCAGGCATCGCGGCTGGACAAAGCTGGCGTCCACTGCGGAGTTCCAGAGCCGGGTTGTGTAAAGACCCAGTACCTTCCACCAAAAGATGTTACGGGAAAGATTTATTCACCAAGAGCTGGTCTGGCTAACGGCTTAGAGAGCGCGCAGTCAAGCAGGCCAACGGGAGAAGCTTCAGCGTCCAACCCACTACAACCACGTTGTCGTCTTCTTCATTTGGGTGCCAATTCAGCTGTGTCGGTGCGACAGTTCCATACACGTATCAATATTATAAAAACCTCTAAGGGACAATTAGCAGACAAAGAACACAGCATGAATAACTGGAAAGAGGTTAGCAAGAAGAACAAACAACTAATGACGTGAAGAGTGCATGGACATAACTGTTCAGTGGAAAATGAGCCTTTTCACGACATCGCGAGACGAGGTGCTTGCAGCGAAGGCTGTGCTACCAAGACATGGACGCACTCACGCAAAAGATGACAGCGGTGATGCGGGGCAAGCAACTTATTCGGCGGAGTAACGGTGAAGACGCACTCATGCAGCAGGGAAAGACTGGCGATGAGCTTGAGACGCTCACATGGTGGACTGGCATGAAAGGAATCGTCGGGTTGGTCGTAGTCAGTGACCTTTCAGCGTTTGGCAGCCACAGCTTGCACGTGAAGCCGAAGACGTTCTTGTTTCTTGGCCAACGCCAGAAGAACAGAACAAGCCTGGTCCACGTCAGGCGACGAGAATAAGCTCTATGTCCAGGTGGGAGCCTGCTGGGACCTTGATGCAGGAGCCCTGCTGGCCGCCACTCCCGCACCGTGGCCACCTTCTTCACTAGGTCCCGACCCTGCCACATTTGTCTGGCTTCGTTGTTCTTCTCCCGTGGCTCTCCTAAATCTGCATGGAGGCAACTTATTGGCCCAAATTGTTCACGCCCACACGTGCCGCAACCGAGCGTCATCTTCATCGTCTTCTCTGATTGAGGCTGATGGCGTGGCGCACTTTTCAAACGCACACAAACACATCAAAGAGGCCTACAGGCCGTACCACTGACACAGCAGCTGCTCGAAACGCTAGACGACTGGGTGGACGATACGAGGAAGGAGTACAACATACGTACCAAACACATCAAAATAATTTTTTTTTTAATCAGCACTGGACTACCACCTCATGCACTTGTGGGAAAGCCGGCGGAGCATCATCAAAATGTGCAAAAGGCAGAGTTTGAATAAAAAGCCTAAAGCCAGTCCCAGAATTGTGCGTAAAAGCTAATGAATATGCCCGAGAGCTTCAGGCTAGTAATTGGGTCACCTTCTGTGATTCTCTGAGGGGAACGCTTTCTACAACTAAATGTGGGCATTATTAAAAAATATTCTATACCCCATGAACACGAAATCTACTACCACAAGAACATTGCGAGTTTTAGTGGTTCTACGCTAGACTATGCCTGCGTGGTTCGGTGCCCTAACCAAAAACACTTAGTTACAAAGCTAGAATGTATACTGAGGGATGCAGTACGGTTTGTGTGCTCTATATATAGAAGGCGGAATGATTCAGTAACTGACATGCTCAATTGATGCAATTTAAAACCTCTGTGTGTTTGAAGACAAAAACAAAAACCCAAAACGCTATATCGTGTAATGCAAGGGATAATAAAAAATACCTAAAGACGAGTATATACGCCTTCCCGGAAAACGTCGCCCTAGATAGAGTCATAATACCCCCATTAAACCTTTTAACGCTCGCACTGACATCTTTCGGTGGTCAATTTTTCCGGATGCTATAGAACAAGGGAATCGTTTACCCCATCAAGTTGTAAATGGTACCGATGTGCAATCTTTTGATAGAGAAATTGATGCTT
The DNA here is from genome assembly GCA_013436015.1 of Rhipicephalus annulatus. Classification (NCBI taxonomy): domain Eukaryota; kingdom Metazoa; phylum Arthropoda; class Arachnida; order Ixodida; family Ixodidae; genus Rhipicephalus; species Rhipicephalus annulatus. The sequence goes on from WOVY01005335.1 coordinate 75,460, forward strand.
ATTTTAGTCATATATGTACTTAACTACTGCAAACTTTGGTTTCTTGTTTGCACTGCTATTTGAGTGCCAGTTGCTTTGGTTTTCTGTTTGTACTCACTATTGTACTCCCTCCCTGTTATGAACCTAAGGCGAGGGTCAACAGTAATATTGAATAAATAAATAAATAAATTCCTTGGGAGAAATACATTGGCAGCAGTGGGCAAACTGTACTCGATCTAGAATACAAGGGTTTAGAAAATCAGAACCTAGATTCCCGATAAGTGAGCAATAGGTCTACGTGGCTGCAATGTCGCGTATAAGGCATTCGGCTCCGGAAGAGGACGGAATAACTATTTTGCTGTTGAGAAATATGAGCGATAAGCAACTAAGGAAAATGAAAAATATTTTTACGAAAAAGTTTGGGCAGGAAGAGAAATACCTAGCCAATAGAAGGAGGCCAACATACTTCTTATTTGAGAACCTGGAAAGGAATAAACGCTCCACAACCTTTGGTCGATATCGTTGACATCATGCCTAGGAAGCTTTTTGACACAGTTGTGCACACCAGGCTTTCTGAATATAAAGAAAGGGAGTTTTATCTGTCTCACAACGTCTATAGATTCAGACAGCATTAGTTTAAGTAGGATATATTCCTGCTAACAAAAGATGAAGTGATTCATACTGTAACCACTGGAGACAATAACGTAGTCACAGTGCTGCTTTTGAGGCAAGCATTTGATACAATGAATCATAGACTAGTACTGGAAGAATTTCAATCATTGAAATATGGTGCAAAAACATTGTGCTATATCAAATCATTTCTTTCCAACCGCACAGCAACCATTGACATGAAGAACATATGCTCCCAAATATTTCCTATGCCAAGTAGAGGCACACTGCAAGACGCAGTTCTTCCTTCACTCCTTAAATATAGTGATGAATCGACTAGCAATGCAGCTGGAGCAAATTTTGACATCTAATTCGCACTCTACGTTGATGACATCACTCTGTGAGCCATCACAGGCTCACTGGTAAAGAACGAGCAAACTTTACAAGAAGTGATTGACACCGTCAAGGCGTTTGCTGAAGATAATGGCGTGACATGTGCACCAGATAAATCAGGAGATTCCCGCGTTCATGGCACAAATTATAGAAACAACTCAGTCATTCAACTAATCATAGGAGATGAAATGCTGCCGGAGAAACAAACAATAATAATTTTAGGTTAATGGCTACAAACAATCAATAGAGCAAGTTATACAATCAAAATGCTGAATTGTACAGTGAAGAACATCGCTTGAATGATTCACAGAATAACGAGACAGGACAAAGGGCTAAACGAAGGAGAAACTTTGCGCTTTGTACAAGCATTCATCTTTAGTAGAGCGTCATATGGACTACCAGATAAGGAGCTCACGTCAACGAAAATTAAAGAGATTGACTTGATAATACGGAGAGCATACAAAGCTGCCTTAGGTATACCACTTAATGCACCGAATTACAAAGTGGAAGCGCTTGGTGTGTACAACACTTTCGAAGAGCTTGCGGTAGCAACACCTCTCAGGCAGAAGGAACGACTCTGCCTTACAAAGGTAGGCAGAGAAACCCTCACTCGCTTGGCATACCCTACTAGACCACAATACTACCGAAAGAACATTACTACCATGGTTAGAAAAACACGTCAACACTTAACCATCTGCCGCATTCCGCGAAACATGAGTAAGTTGTACCGTGGGGCGAGAAGACAAGCTCGAGCTCGCCAACTTTAAAGACAGTTTGGAGAAGGCCACGAAGTAGTGTACACCGATGCCACTAAATCAAACGAGAGCTGCGTTATAGAAGCAGTTAAACCAACGCCGCATACCCCTAAAACTCTCACAACTTCAATAAAACAACCTGTACTCGACGGTGGAGGAAGCGGCGACGGCGCTTGCTTTTTGAACTAAAGAGGCAAATAACGCCTCCGCATTAGTCTTGTCTGATTCCAAGGAAGCCTGTAGAACGTGTCTCTATGGTACACTGCCGAACGTCGCCTTGAAAATACTAGGTGACAGGCTGATACAGAACTATGCTGTAATTTGGTCCAAGCCACGAGGGTATCTCGGGCAATGCGCTGGCGCAGAACTTCGCTCGTAATTTGAGCAATCGAGTCAACAACAAAGCCGATAATCAGTACGAAGCATGCACTGCACGCGATATACTCGAGTGTCAACGAAAGACAAGACAGCGGTATGCCCCAGCACACAAATCACTTAATGTTGACGAAGCTCGCCAGCTTAGACAAATTCAGGTTAACTCCTATCCACATTTGAACAGGTGGCATCATATAAACCCCATTATATATGTAATCCAATGTCCATGGTGCGAGTCACAACCGACGTTGCAACACGTCACACGGGACTGCCGGAACAAGCCTATGGAGGTTCAGTCGCCTCTGATACTCATGATACTGGGGAAGTCTTCGGAAGCCGTCCTCACCCGACGTGATCTGAAGAACCAAAGGGGTCTCCTGGATCAAGCCTGGCAAGCTGCAGTGGCCACTGGTTTTCTGAAAGGGGGTAATCACCCTTGACATTCTCCCCTCCCTTTTTTTCCATAAATAAAAATTTCGTAGGAAGGAAGGCAGGTAACGGCTCTTGGTATGGTCGAATGTGTCTCGTACTGTTTCGTTTCGCTGTAAATATTTCGAGCCACTGCTGGCTGACACACTTTATTTCATTCTGTTGAGGTTCACCCGCTCGAATGCTTTCGCGAAGAGAATTCAAGTGGCTTCCGGGGAAGGAAGCGCCCGTTGAAGCTCTCATCGGCTGAACACCTGTTGCAAGTTCGAGAATTCGGGGCTGGTGAGTGAACACCACTTCAGTTATTTGTAGACCGTTGCTTGCTGGGCTAGATGGTTCATTTCAACATATGTAATTTTTTGCCAAATATTGCGTAGGGGATAACAATGTTTAATTTTAAATTTTTTAACGTGTGAATCGGTCACCGAAAAAAACGTGCGTTACTTGCGGCGTGGCTTTACGTGCGAACGATTCGCTGACTCAATAGGTAATTTGGAAGTCGTATTCCCAGGACGCACAAACTAGGCCACTACGATGAAAGAAAGCAAATCAATCACTGTCGCCTCACATGTGTCTTCGTAGCTAGCCCATATATTAGTGCAAAAAACCTAGGAGCTAATAGTTTACCGCAGTGACACTTGAGAAGCATCACATAATTATGGGCGTGGTTTTGCTTTAGTGTGACAAAGAAAGCGTCATCTAAATCAGAAGCACTTTTTTTTCAGCCACAGCCTGCTGGTCTACCTAATATGGAAGCAGCTGTCTACAATGGGCAAGGTACGTGCTACATGACGTGCCTTGTGAAAAAGTAGCCCCCAGTGATACATGGGTTATGAGGTACCATTACATATATGTATAAATTCTGCTGTTTACGACCTAACTGACTTCATATGTTTGCTTTGGAAAATTTTATGCATTGATTAGGATAATCAATATTTGGTTATGTTACTTGTTTTTACAGACTGCCACGCAACGACAGAATGACTACCCCCCGAATGTACACTATGCAAGCACGTTCAAACATCAGACCGTCCATTAACACAGGTCATCTCAAACGTCACACATGCAATGCTGTATTTCCGAAGCCTTTACTACGCATATTGTGCAGGGGTGCTCTAAATTGGCCACAAGCATTGGCTGTCTACCGTGGCATGGAATCTACACTTCAATACCGTCGAAACTGAAACGCTATAGTGATCACCTGGCTAGGCTTTCAGGCAATAGAGGACCCGTCCCACGTGCTTTGTTAGTGATGTGTATAGTAGGCTTGCATTTTACCTTCATGTTCTGTAATCATCGTTTTAGACGTATACATTCTTGCCACTCTGTGAAATATAGTTAGTTGGAAGTCAGCGCTCTTTCTGTCTACCCTGTCCAATTTTGCTTTGTTCGTGCGCTGAAACATCTCGCAGATATGACTACGCACCAACTAGCCCAAGCTTCCACTCTTGTGAGCTCTAATGAGATTTTGGGGCACTGCTGAGCTCAACAACACAGGTTTTATCCCAGCCGCAGTGACCATAACTTGAAGGGTGTGAAATGCTAAGACGCTCGTGTGATTAAGGGTTTGTTCGACACGCCTGCACTGCATGATCCATTTTACGAGGTGCTGCACCTCACCATTCGTTTCAGTTGTGCACCAATGGCGTCCTCTAAACCGTGCCATTGCTTTCAAAAAGTGCAGGAGCGGTACAGCACTAAAACTAGTTCGTGATTCTCTTGTACCTTCTATTCCAACGACGCTCGTTTGGTTCAGCCGTAGGCACAGCTTGATAACTACATAGCATTAGACGTAGGTGCCGTACCCGCCTCTACAAACCAGCGTGTTTCGCCAAGAAGTTTGCAGCTTATTAAATTAGGTAAACAGAAATAACCTTTCGATCTTGTCATTTCCTTTTGATGTCGCACTGCTGCACTCGTGCTCCTTAGGTTCTGAAACTGTAGTGCACAGCTGTGAACCAGTTCCCATTGATGTAGGAGAACAAAACTGACCTTCAGAAGTGGAAGCTCAAAAATGGGAAAAGTCTGTGAATACGAGGTGTCAGAGCAAATGTTTTTGACAAGCAGTCTTGTCTCCTGCGATGCTACAATGTCATTTGTTTTCACCCCTGGAAGCCAGAATCAAGCTAAACTTGCCCACTATTGTACGACTCATGATCACTTTATGGTTGGCATGTGAATAGAAAGTTATATTTGCATTATAAAATGGACAACCCCGCAGCGAGAGGCACTAACAGGCTTTCCAAAATTTAGTTGCGTCTTGTGACAGAGTTTACAATCTAAACCCAGAACTGTTTTGTCTTTGCTACCTGTGTTCAGCTCATACAAGTTAACAAAAAGATGCACCAAAGCTCATAAGGCTGCACTAAGTGCATTAGCTTTGCACATATGTTCAATGGGCTCTTAAAATTATAAGTCCTAAAGTTGATGAGCACTTGCAGCAAAGCTTCTTCAAACACGTGAATGCTGTCCTAATGAGTACGATTGTGTTCATTGGATGTGGTACTGTTTTTTTTTCGTAAACCAGAAAAACGTCTCAAAATTCTTTGAGCACATCTGCTTCTGTTTAGATTAAGTTGTAATAGCTATAGTGTCTACCACTACGAACTGAAACTGAAAGTCTCTGCACTATATTCATAAAAAATCTCGGAAATTGCGCAGGTAGTTGAAACATTGTAGATCTTGATTTATGCACAGCCACACTGCAAGATAGTACGTATTTCAAGTCCAAGTTTCTAAAAGTAGCAGGAAGAAAACAACTTCAGCTTCAAGCACTAGTACAATGAAAAAGTAAGCACAATAACAAGTGTGTAATAAATGTGACATTTATTGATCCAGTATTTGGACAGATTTACATAATGTGCCACATACTGATTTCAGGAGTGTTTGATTGCAAGAGAGTACTCAGAGTTGAGCAGTTGTCTAGTGTACTGTAAGTGCACCAACAAATATGTAAAACAACAAAAATGTACAATGCATCCCTAAAAGCTTATTCGCTTATAATCAGCCCTTAATAATCTGTAAGCGCGCACCTCATAACTCTGTTTCTTCAGCAACAACGTTCGCTGCATACTCTGCAGACTGGTCAATACTTTCGACGAGATACTCTAGCTGTCATCACGATCATCATCATCAGCCTGACTACGTACAATGCAGGACAAAGGCTTCTCCCATGTTCCGCCAGTTAAGCCGGTCCTGTGCTTGCTGCTGCCAATTTATACCCACAAACTTCTTAATCTCATTTGCCCACCTAACCTTCTGTCTCCCCCTAACCCGCTTCCCTTCTCTGGGAACCCATTTTGTAACACTTAGTGACCAGCGGTTAACCTGTCTACGCGCTACATGCCCGGCCTATGTCCATTTCCTCTTCTTTATTTCAACTATAATATCTTTAACCCCCATTCGTCCACTAATCCACTCTGCTCTCTTCTTGTCTCTTAAGGTTACACCTACCATTTTTCTTTTCATTGCTTGCTGCGTCGTCCTCACCTTAAGCTGAACCCTTCTTTGTAAGTCTCCGGGGTTCTACTCCGTAGCTAAGTACCGGAAAGATACAGCTGTTACATACCTTCCTCTTAAGGGATAGTGGCAATCTACCTGTCATAATTTGAGAGTGCTTGCCGAATGTGCTCCACCCCATTCTTAATCTTCTAGTTACTTCAAACTCGTGGTTCGGCTCTGCGGCTGTTACCTGCCCTAAGTAGACATACCCTTTTACAAGTTGAAGTGCACGATTACGTATCTCAAAGCGCTGCTCTTTTCCGAGGTTGTTGTACATTACTTTCGTTTTCTGGAGATTAATTTTAAGACCCACCTTTCTGCTCTCCTTGTCTAACTCCGTAATCATGAGTTGCAATTCACCCCCTGAGTTACTCAGCAATGCATGGTCATCGGCGAAGCGCAGGTTACTAAGGTACGCTCCATTACCTCTTATCCCTAACTGTTCCCAATCCAGGCTTCTGAAAACCTCCTGTAAACACGCGGTAAACAGCATTGGGGAAACTGTGTCCCCCTGCCTTACACCCTTCTTGATTGGTATTCAGTTGCTTTCTTTATGAAGCACTATGGTAGCAGTTGATCCCCTGTAGATTTCTTCCAGAATGTTTATATATTCTTCATCTACGCCCTGATTCAGCAGTGCCTGCATGATGGCTGATATTTCTACTGAATCAAATGCTTTCTTGTAATCTATGATGGCTATGTATAGTGGTTGGTTATATTCTGAGGATTTCTCTATTATCTGATTAACAGTATGAATGTGGTCGATTGTTGTAGCCTGTTTGAAATCTTGCTTGTTTTTTTGGTTGATTGAATTCTCATGTTTTCTTTACTTTGTTAGCAATTACCTTTGTAAATAGCTTGCATACTAGAGAGCAGCTGATCGGCCTGTAATTCTTCAAGTCCTTGTCATCTCCTTTCTTATGTATTAGATAATGTTAGCGTTCTTCCAAGACTCTGGTACTCTTCCCGTCAGGAGACACCTCGTAAACAGGCTGGCTAGTTTTTCTAACACAATCTATTCTCCATCTTTCAGCAGATCTGATGTTACCTGTTCCTCACCAGCAGCTCCGCCTCTTTGCATGCTCTCCAAAGCTTTTCTGACTTCTTCTATCATTACTGGTGGGGTGTCATCGGGTTACTGCTAGTTCTTATAGTATAAAGGTCGTGGTTGTCTCGGCTACTGTGCAGATCTCTGTAAAACTCCTCTGCTATTTTAACTATCCTATCTATATTGGTAGTTATTTTGGCCTTCTTTGTCCCTTAGTGCATACATTTGACTTTTGCCTATCCCAAATTTCCTCTTCACTGTTTTGAAGCTTCCTCGGTTTTTCAGAGCGAGTTCAATTCTCTCCATGTTATACCTTCTTACATCGCATACCTTACGCCTATTAATCAACTTCGAAAGCTCTGCCAGTTCTTTTTGTCCGTTGTACTTGAGACTTTCATGATTTGATGTTTCTTAATTGGATTCTTCGTTTCATGGGAAAGCTTGCCAGTGTCCTGTCTAACTACCCTGCCTGCAACTTCCACTTCACACTTCGTAAAGATTCTCGTCAGATTATCATTCTATGTATCTACGCTAAGATTGGTTTTCTCACCAAGAGCCGAGTACCTGTTCTGAAGCGACACTCTCTATTTCTGTACTTTCCCTCTCAGTGCTAGCTCATTGATTGGCTTCTTGCGTATCAGTTTCTCTCGTTAATTGTTCAAGTCTAGGTGAATTCGAGACCGTATCATTCTATGGTCGCTGCATCGTACCTTGCCAACCACTCCCACATCCTGCACGATGCCTGAGTGTGCACTCATTTTAAAGTCTATTCCGTTCTTATTTTCGCCATTAGGGCTCATCCATGTCCACTTGCGGTTTCCTCGTTTTCGGTAGAAGGCATTCAAAACCTGTAAATTATTGCGTTCTGCGAATTCTACTAGTAGTTCTCCTCTGACGTTTCTAGTACCGATGCCATAATCTCCTATTGCCTGGTCTCCAGCCTTCTTTTTCCCTACCTTTAATAAAGTCACCCATAACTATAGTATACTGCGTTTTTACCTTACTCATTGCCAATTCCACGTCTTCATAGAAGCTTTCAACTGAAGCGTCCTCATGGCTGGATGTAGGCGCATAAGCCTGTACCACCTTCAACTTGTATCTTCTATTAAATTTATTTACGATACCTACCACCCTTTGGTTAATGCTATAGTATTCCTCTATGTTGCCAGCTATATTTCTGTGAAATAGGAACCCCACTCCCAGTTCTCTTCTGTCTGCCAAGCCCCGATAGCAGAGGACGTGCCCATTTCGTAGCACCGTATAGGCCTCATCTGTCCTCCTAAGCTCACTGAGTCCTATTATATCCCAATTAACACCCCCTAGCTCTTTGAATAGTACAGCTAGACTTCCCTCACTAGATAAAGTTCTGGCGTTAAACGTTGCCAAGTTCAGGTTTCAATGGCGGCCTGTCCAGATCCAGAGATTCTTAGCACCCTCTGCAGCGTTGCAGATCTGACCGCCGCCGTGGTCAGTTGCTTCGCAGCTGCTGGGAACTGAGGGGCGTGAGTTATTTGACGTATGCATGTGGGAGGTAGTGGCCAGATACTGCACCAGCGTGGCCAATCCTTCTATGGTGAGGGAGTGCGTTCCCGGCGGTGGTTACCGGTGAGGCCGCACCCCAGGCCTCTTAATGCAGTTCCATCACCATGCGGATTTTTTTTATCTGGTTGGGAACTGCGCGGCACCGGAATTTAGGCCACGGACCTTTTTTATGCAAGGTGGATGCTCTAACCACTACGTTATCGCCGCCCTTCGTGCGTGAATACCGGGCTTCAATTTTTTCAGGCGCAATAGAGGCGCGAAACCATTAGGAAGAACGTGAGATGGAAAAATACTTCAGTGAATACGAGGTTGAGCAACCAAGGTTACTTAAGTATGAACAGTATCAAGTGCCGTGATATTGTCGTACGGTGTGTGATCGCATTTTGAGCAGTGTCGTGAAGCACCCCTCTGGACCGATCACGGTTAAGCAACTGTGAAATTTGGTAATTTGGTCGTGTTTCATGATGCCAAAAAAATCACCCCCGACTTTCAGCGAAACGACACGGATTGCTAAGAGCAATCACTCATATAGCAGCGCTCAAAGAAAAAAAAGAAAAAAAGAACAGAAAAAACAGGGGCAGCTACACACTATTGTTGTGCGAACACTGAGAAAACAGAGGTGCTACGAGGTGGTATGACTCCGCCTCCTTCCCTCCCCCTTGCTCAATTGTATTATACATGACTGCTGTAGTACTACGCCTAACGGAAACCTATATAGCATGCACCATAGAGTTTCCTAAAATTAACTAGAGGGGCTCTGGCGCTGCCATCGTTCAGCGACTATGGGAATAATATGTAACACATAGATTTGTGTAGTGTTCATACTTGCGGGTGGTGAATCGCATTTGCGGCTTCGTTTTTGTTGGTTTAAGTTTCGTTTTGAAGGTAAAAACAAACTCTTTTGAACTTCGAGACCAGATTTGAAATGGTAAGCCTAAAGAGTAATGGAGCGAAGTGGAACCGCTGAACATTTGTTGATTTTTGTTTCGTGACAAAAGAGCTCGAAGCCACACGTGCACACACGGAGACAGAAGCAGGCCAGAAATGCGAAGTTTAGACTAATGTGTATACCACCCATCATTCCCATGCTCGCTGAAGCACCGTGCATTGCAGCTCCCATAGACACTAGCGCCAGAGTTCCCTCTAGTGTATATTAGGAAACTCTATGGTATGCACCAGTATTGGCGAGTGTGACTGTACCGTCGAACAGGTCTTTCATTGCGATGCGCACGGCCTTGTTGAAGGCCCTGGCGTCCGCCGACGTCTAAAAGGGGAGCCCGAACTTGTGCTCTCCGGCGCGCCAGTGGTGAAAGGTGGGCATCACCTTGTTGTAAGTGAAGTCCCGCCCGATGGCGCATGAGAGGAGCACGCGGGCCTCGCACTCGCCGGTGATCTGGTAGCAGCAGGCGCCCGGCACGGGCGTCGCGCTGTTCGGCTGCAGGTCGCAGCGCTTGCGCACCGACACGCTGCTGAGGCCGCCACCGCCGATCGGCACCCAGCCGCCCGTCGAGTCGTCCCGCGTCATCAGCTGGACCCACACACGAACCAGGCAGCCGCCATCGTGGAAGCTAGCTTCGGTCATGTTCCCTCCACGGATGGAGTGTCATGTTGGCCGCGCGTGGGCTGATTCGTCCGTCTTGCGATAATCCTCAGGTGTTGGGCGACGGGGGCACCGACTTGGACGGGACGGAGAAGTCGTCGACGCCATCGTGGAGCGGCCTTGAAGTCCTCCGAACGGTCATTGACGAGGTTTTCTCTTCCCAAACGCTGTTGCACGTCGCTTCACCAAAGAGAAATATAAACTCCCCACGCCACTCAGCACGGACAACACAACCGACGCCGCTTTTCACCACTACCCCGCCAACAAGCCCCCGCCCCACGCACTCACCAAATGCCCCCCACTCTCGTAGGTCAACACTTCCGCTGCTCGAGCTCGGCTCGCAGTTCGTTCCCGACGAAGACGTGAAAGCGTCTCCCCAAGACTACAGCTATTGCAAGCCTATTCTCTGTTTGCTTCATTAAAACTGATATTTTTCTATATCCGGATTTGTCATATCGAGGTTTGAGTGTATTCGCTTCGAATCTCAAGTTTACTGAGGAGATGAAGAGATGAAACTAGCAAAAAACCACACGAAGAAAGCAAAGAAAAACAACCACACACAACCAGCACTTGTACAGTGGGGCTGTTATTCTTCCATGTGGTTTTTGCTGGTTTTATCTTTGGTTTTCCGAATAAAGTCAGACGCCTTTATAAGAGACACCTATGTAGGAGACAAATGGGTATAAGAGACACTGGTGTGCCTACAGCAAAATACGGGTTGATAAGAAAATGCATACGAGGTACCTAACTTATAGGAGACATCTCATATACAAGAAAAGAACTGCTGTGTCATAATTATAAAGGGGTTTAACTGTACTACGAAACAGCTACAAGCTACACTACTCAAATTCACAATTTGCACAGGCTTACACATCACAAAAAAAACAGGACAAGTTTTTGAAAAATGTCTTCCTAGGCAGCTTGCGACCACATAATGAAAAGGGGTATGCATCAGAATGCCATACAACACACTGTATCTTCTGAGAGCAATAAATCCCAAGAAGAGCAAAACTGTAAGTTTGCTTGGTTCATTTCAGGCAGTTATATCTGTAGAAAAAGACATCAGAAAAGGTTACCTTATGAAAGCTGGCTGCAAGGGTTAATTCTACCCTGTATATAAATCTTTTTCTTCCCTCACTGCCAGTTCGCGATTTCTACCCTCACTGCCAGTTCGCGATCCTTCTCATGATAGCCCAAATGCGTGTGCAGCGTTTGTTGATTTAGGATATAGTACCGCATAATCCCTAACAATCCCCCTTCACACTACGGGGAAGGATGATTTGACAACATTCGGAGGGGGGAGGGGTTGCTCAGTCAGGGTTCAAAGTTTAAGATGGTGCAGAAGTGCAGCTAAGAATGAAGAATGCATGCTTATGCTTCTAAATAAATGATTTACTGAATACGCATGCATTGAACAGACAAATAAAAATGGTTAATAAAACTGCAAAAATGGCAGGTGGCGAGAAAGGGAGGCATATTTTAAATCTCCAGAAGAAGAGATGGGGGTGCTTGCTCAGGATTTTACGGTAGTCCCAATGAAAGTAGTTCGGTGTAGACACGAGCACGTACGTATCTCACATAGTACAAAGCCACTTTGAACTTTTTTGTTTTAGCATATTTTTTCGGCAACCATGTCTAAAGCATTCTCTGTAAAAGTAGGAGAACGCAGTTTAAATGGGCTGCACAAAAAACTACAAATGTAGTAAAGTATGGTCAATGTAGCCAATAGATAGTCATATGATTGTTATAGGCAAGTTTGTAACTCATTCGGAGCTGATTGATGTTGTGCATTTATTTCTACCCAATGAGGGGATTCGGGTAATTGCATTTGAAGTTTGCTGGGAACAAACAGTATCTCTCGTGTATTTTTCAATCCGAACAGTTGCCAAGAAAAAGCACGGAGGCTAAGAGAGATTGAATTTTCAGAACGATAGAACGTAAAACAGATCAATATCGAGCGTGAAAATCTGGGCTTGTTTGACAAAAAATATGAATATGTGTCTAATTGTCCAGTTAATGTTTGGCAGGGTATGTGTATATGTGATGACTTACCATGCATGGCTTGCCTCTCATCTGTCATTAGCACATATGTGGTCCAAAAGGCCTCCTCTTCATTCATGTAGACATCCTCTTCATTCATTCTAGCTGTAGTAACTGTGTAACTTAACGCTAACAATAAATGTAACAAGCCTGAAATATATTTGGCCCATCACCTAAATGCATATTACCCATATTATGGGTTCACAGCTGATAAATAAAACTAGTGTCTACCCTGTCGACACACCGCGACGTTGCACATTTGTGAAGTACTCAATGTAGCATTGCAGAACGAGATAGATTCAGAACTGGACGCCTCTGCGCTTGTTTAATAAACAAATTCAGCAAAACTACATTGCTCTCTCTCTCTCTGCGCGAGCTATCTATCAGCAATATGCAAGTTTTCTCCCCAATCTCACAACATGCATTCACTTCACTTCAAGACAACCATGCTTGCAAAGCGCCGCATCTGACGTCAGAATCAGATCCTTGTCCGGAAGCTTCGCTTAAAACTCAATCGCCGCAAAACAATGACATCAACGCTCATTCAGCCATGTCGATGTTCAGTTGTATGAATATACTTGTTAGCTTTCAAGAGTTTTTACACATGGCTTGAATGCTTTTGATATGTATGAGTGACTTCTTTTGATTTGTATGGGTGACCTGACCGTAAACATTGCTTGTGCCGGCTTGGACACTCGCAATAAACGATGCATACCTTACTTGATTGACGTTGTTATTGCCAGTCGAGGCCAGTTAAGTCACCTGGCGACAACGACACACGCAAACCGCGAGTAAGCAACAAGAAAAAAACAAAATACCAGAAGAAGCGAGGGGCACAAACCTGCGTTGAGTCCCCCACCTGCTGCAGCAAAATGCGCCCGTTTAATATACATGATAGTACTACGAGCGCCATCTCGCCTCGTGGTATTGCAGTTCAGTACGCCACTGCTACCTATTAACTTTTTGTTTTGATACAACAGCCCAAAGTTACAGTTTCCGTTCTCTAAACTGGTAGGTGTTCTGTGGCTTCCCTCAGTGTCCTCGGTAGTTACCGTACATGGCGGATATTTTCTAAAAGCAAAACAAAATGACGCCAGATGTTTCTGAAGCAAAAAAAGAACACGCCAGCTGCCTAACGTAACATGCCAGGTGTTTTCTAAAGCAATGATTTTGTAATCAAAACCATATCAATACAGGTTTGTAGTTGCTGATGCTCGTTGCCGTCGGTGTGTGCTCGTATGGATAAGGATTCCGAAAAGCGGGCGCGCAGGGCAGCGGCGGTGAGCGCTCGCAGACAGGATACTGAAGTGAAAGCACGCGAAGCAAAAGCGCGCCGGAAAGCTGCGCGATGTCGCCGCCAAGATCATGCTATTCGGTAACAAGAAGCCACATCAGCAAGGCAGCGTCGGCAAGATCCCGCCATACGTGATCAAGAAGCTGCAGTGACACGTCATTGTCGGCAAGATCCTGCTGTACAGGAACAAGAAGCCACATCAACAAGGCAGCGTCGGCAATATACCGCCGTACGTGAACAAGAAGCTGCAGCGGCACGTCAGCATCGGCAAGATCCTTCCGTACGAGAACGAGAGGCCGAGGCAGCACGTCAACGTCGCGAAGCAGATCTTGAAAACATTCGACAATGGGAAGGGGCGAGGAAGCGCGCATACCGCCAGGTGAAATAACGGAAGCAAATTTCACGTTATTAATTCCAGGAGCTTCGCCCAATCTAATCATCATTCACCTCGTGGATCTGCTGTCAATGTTTTACTAACACACGCTATATGCGTTGGCCTTGCAAGACAAGCAAGGGGAAGGCAAGAGACACTTTCGCGGGAGCCTTCTCGGGCTGGTACGAGACGTGAGCCTGCGTCACGAGACGCAAGCCTGCCCTAGAGCACACAGGACGCGAGCATGCGCAGTGCGGGTGTACGAAAGGACCGAATCACAAAGGCATTCAAAGAGCTGCTCCGCATCTTAAAACGAAAGTAGGACACATTCGCTTCGCCTAACTCAGCACGCACCTGAACCACTACAACCGTCCAGAAATGCCACCGAGAAAGCTGGGGCATATGATCGGCGAAGAAAAAATCATAGGGAAAAGTAGCGCATTAACGAGATGGGAGAGCCCGAAGCCCTCCGCCGGGTGCATATAGCCCAGGTACAAAAAAAACCCACTTGAGAGATAGCTGGCTCCTGCACATGTGGGAGGCCAAGCAGTGTTTGCTAAATAGATGGAAACATCAAAGACATGATACGACGTTGCGTAGGCGCATTGCCAAACTAGACAGGGAGACAGAAAAACACGCTTTTCAGGTATGCCGCACAGAATAAGAAGAGACTGCAATATACTCGAGAGACAGATGCGTGGTGCGAACGCTTGGCACCTCTTCCGGCATCTTCTGGATCCAGAGGAGAACAAGAGCGCTCAGGAACACAGGATTAGCAGGCTCGTACGTGACTTTGGGGGCACGCCAGATGAACTTCTTGAGGCTGCTCACGAGCGCAATTTTAGAACAGGAGAAACAACACAGCACGCAATGTAAGAGGAAGACAACAATGAGAAGCTGGACGCGGAGTTTAGTGAAGCCGAACACACGGCAGGTTTAAGCAACCTCAACACCAGGTCTGCTCCGGGTCCAGATCGGGTAACCAACAAGACTCTGCGCTACCTGGATGATCAGTCAATTACGCGACTGACGGAATACGTTAACGACTGCTGGCGAGAGGCCTTCCTCCCAGATGCGTGGAAAAGGGCCCGCGTGGTCGCGATTCTCAAACCAGTAAGCAGGTGACAATCGATAATCTAAGGCCATCTCGCTCACGTCCTGCGTGGGTAAAGTCATGGAACACGCTGTTCTGATTCGCGCTACTGATTACCTCGAAGACACTGACGTTCCCCCTCACGATGGTCAGATTTCGCCGCAACCACTCCGCACAAGACGTGATACTGCAGCTGAAACATCTGATTGTAGACAGTACTCCTAGTTCCACCAAGGCAATCTTCAACCTTGATCTGAGAAAGCTTTTAACAGCGTCGATCATGTGGCGATACTCGACAATGTCCAATCGGTCTGATTAGGCCCAAAATTTTATAACTATATACGCGACTTCCTCACCGGCAGGCGTGCGAGAGCTGCTGTCGGCAACAGGGAATTACCGGAATTCTAAACGAGTCCTACAGGTACGCCGCAGGGCTCAGTTGTGTCGCCTATTTTGTTTAACCTCGACCTCCTTGGCCTACCTGAGAAACTATAGTGACAATGAAGGGTCTGCATCACAGCCTTTACGCGGACGACATCACCCTCTTGAACCCCGGAGAAGGATGTGATGGCCACGTGGAGTGAGCTCTGCAGATGGGCGTACACGCGGTGCAGGAATTCTTGAGAGGTACGGACCTCAAATGTTCAGCGGCTAAGTCCGAGCTGTTATACAGATTCACAATAAGTGGCCGCAAAACCGCCTTTCCCGGTAGGAAAGATCAGAAATCAGAATAATAACGGCAAAAGGCGTTCCCATACTGATCGTCGAGAACATAAGAATATTGGGACTACATCTACAGGCCAACGGTGCCAATGGTGAGACAGTTCGAAGACTTAAACGTTCGATAGGTGACACGATTAAACTCTTACGCCGCATAACAAACAGATGCCGCGGCATGCGGAAAAGCTGTGCAATCCGCCTCGTACAGGCATACGCGATCAGTCGCATAACATGCGTCGCCCCTTATCCTAAATAGCTGGTGCCCGAACGGAACAAGGTAAACTGCATAATTCGCAAAGCATTCAAGAGTGTGGTTGGCATACCTGTCAACACGAGTACCGACATGTTCTTCGAGCTGGGCCTGCACAACACTCTGGACAAAGTGATCGGCGCGTGCAACATTGAGCATTACGAGCGATTGTTCAAGTCGCAGACGAGCAGGCACATCCTCGAAACACTGTATATAACATACCATACGTAATGCGGAGAGATAACTATGGTCCCTATCGCAGTCCGCGACCGTCTCATCAGCCCACCACTCCCAAGAAACATGCATCCAACACACCGTTTCATGCGCCGCAACAAAACAGCGAGTGAACTCGAAAGAATGTACAACAATAGCGACAAAGCGGTGTACGCGGACGCAACGCGATGCCGAGAGGGAAGGCGTGCTCACGTTATTGCCATTGTGAATCGCACAGGCAAAGGTCTCCCGAGTGCCAGGGTGCGTAAGGAACACACAGAAGTGGCCGAAGAGGCGGCAATTGCTCTTGGAATGGTCGCAGAACGGGAGGCTGCGGTCGTGATCAGCGACTCGCAAGCTGCCGTTCGTGGCTTCGTGCACGGTCACATCTCGTGTCTGGCGGCCCAGATACTACAATCAAGTAATGACAACAAGGACGGCAGCGAGCTTCGAGGAGTGATGGTCTTGGCGTCGTCGTCCTCTTATCTCAAAACTGAAAGTGTGAATGTCCTGCTTCTGTGGACCACGGCTCACACCAGCTTCCCGCTCACAGGTAACCAAACGAAACAAAACGAAACAAAGCGCGGCTCTAGATTTCTATCACCGAGCCACAGACAATTCGGTGGCCACCTTCACCTGCAAGAACTGGGTGATGGCACTATCAACGCAACAACAACTGCAATGATCGTGGGGTGATCGCCTGACCCCATTCAATGACATTATACAACATTACAGACTAAGCAGACGCAAATACCCACCACTGCACAACAAATTGGACAAAAAACAGGCCGTAACTCTTAGGTTATTACAAACAAATACTCACCCTAGCTTTGTGATTCTACGCCTGTGTTATCCACGCCTATACCCGACGAACGCGAGTAAAGCGTGCGGCGAAAGGGCCACACTGCACCATATGCTTTGGGAATGTATCGAAAAAGTTTACGTCACTGCCGCCGCTCCCTTCACGACGCATGTTAGGCAGGGATGAAATCCCAGGCCGATTGCTGCTGCCACAACCACGCGAGGGCATGTGCCGTCCTCTGCCGTGACTGCGGTCACTGTTGCCGATCGGCGGCGTCAGCTGCGCTGCCGCTGGGAGGCGGCACTCACAAGCGACGAGCTGGCTGATCAGCTTCGGGCGGTTCGGACAGCTGAAGATGCCGCTCGGGTGCAAGGAATTCGAGCGGGCACCTTAGGCACCGCCATCATAATGAACGGAGAGTGGGAAGGGACAGGGGTTAATCCCCTCTTCCCCCACCTAAACGGTAAAACTGCCGGACTTTCAACACTTGTCTCGGACAAGTGTTGCATGAGCGTACAAAGTCTTCGACATTCTTTCAGCATTTTCGCAAATAAAACTCAAGAAAAAATCTAATCTTTCTTGTCTTCTTTTTGTCGAGTTGCCCTGCCCACGCATTTTCGTGCACCAGTTCCAATAGTTGGTGAGGGTACTTCTGTGGCACCAAAAGCTGCTCAAACTGGCGACCTTGCACATTTGTGTAGCTCCGATACAGGAGCCTTGCCTTCTAAAAAATTAATAAGTTTTTTTCTTTTTTTGCAAGTTTACGCTTTCTATTAGCGCTTTCATCGAGAGGTCCTCACATTCCTCTCGAATGAGCGTTTCTCGATCAAACCTTCAAAAGCTCACTCCAAACTTTCGCTACAGGCGAAAGCATTGCACACTCGCTCTCATACAATGGTGTCTTGTCGTCTCCTCTACCGACAGAGACGGCTTCCACGGCGGGCGGCTAGAGTGACTCATCCAGAGAGTATCCTGTTCGATGCACCATCGCCTCGCCACCAAGGTCAAACAGATCAGCAGTTTGTAGGAGGTGTTTCACCACATTGAACAAGATCAAGTACCTGCGAAAGCTTCCGCGCTTGCAATCACGTGAGGGTCATGTACGCTAACCTGAAGAAGAACGATTGACCCAGCTCTTTGAAAGGCTGCTAACGTTTATTAGAAAAGGGTAAGGAAAACAATCGGGAAACGAGGGAGAGTCAGACACTTCGGCGCGAAGCTTACTGAACGGGCCTTCAATGACAACAGTAGCGATGGGTATGCAAGCACTGTGCTGCTCGGTGACTTGACTCATCCAAGCGCATTTTTCTGTAGAGTCACCCGGAGACACCATCGAAGAATTGAGAGTGTCTATATTTGTCGCTGGCTCTCATAGTGCTCGAGACGTATTCGCATTCACACTAAATTTTTGAAAATACGGCTCTAACAACCGCAAGTTCTTTTCCAAATCATGGATTGTTGCGAAAGCAAGCCTTTGCTTACAGTTTAATACAATGAGCTCTTCATTTTCGCAGTTGTAGCAGATTAGCGGCTTCCGTGATTCAAACGCTCGTGTGGTATTGGTGCGTTGTTAAAGAGCGTCACTCGATTTCACCGCTTCTGTTTGCCGTTTCCCTACAGTGTCCTTCGTAAGAGATGGGTCCTTCCTAAAATCACGGTGTGGAGTGGCTTTCAGTTGATCAGGTTTTTTAGGCCTCCTTTTATTTCATCTATTTGTACGCACACTGCTCTGCTATGCAACTTTCGTCGAGTATAATACTCCTCACCTAACTCATCTGCCTTCTTTAGCAGTACTTCACCAAATTTGTCCTGAAGCGACTGCTCCACAACCTTCTCGATGCAGCAGTAGATTTGCTCCAATGCAATGCATTCCAACTCTTTATCGCGATTGTCATAAACGTCTTCACCCTTGAGCGTTTCAATTAAATCACCTGTAACACGAAAGGCTAAGTCGACGTGTCACTCATTCCCCTTCTCATTATTTTCGTACCTTTGCCGGAAGGCCTCGGGTGACAACTTGTAGCGTCTAAAAAGCACTTCCTAACTTCGTCATAACTCTCCAACGCTTCCCTCGACAAACACGTTATCACGTCTGACACTTTGCTGGGAAGAAGAGCTAAAAAAGTTTGCGCCCAAAGAGACCACCCAAAGGTATTCCGCTCCCAGGCGCGTTCGAACCACACGAGATACTTCACAATGTCTTCGCCGACGAACGGTGGTCGTTGGTTCCGAATTCTATGACCGCTGACCTGAACTGTCGCAGAAGCTACGCTATGCACCTGCGAACACTGTAGGATTGCCAATTCTATTCGTTTCCACTCGATGCACTACTGTCAATTGGTCTCCACACGACGTTTTCGCATTTCAGCTTCTTCGCGTTTACGACGCCTTTCTGCTCTTTCGCGTTCGCGAATTTCTTGCCTTTCAGCCTCCTTGCGGCATGTTTTAATAACCGCCTAGGCCTCATCAACTTCCTTAATCGTAACTCCTGCATCCATCAGGATCTCAAGTATCGCTTGTTTTCGTTTCGCATGACCTAAAATAAAGCCAAGTTCACGAATTTCTACGAGTTCCTTCACTTCAGGGTTATCCATCGTTCACACTAGCCTCTTGCTCTTTGCCCCTATCAAGAATCTACTTCCCGCACCCACTATGAGTCAAATTGCATGAAGCGCAAGCAAGTTTTAACACTGCCGTGTTTACCTCTTCCGTATTAACTTTGGTCTCAAAGCGCTCCGACTTGGCTTGAAACGATAAAAGCTCACTCTAATGCGTCACACGGCGCTTCTATAAACTACTATCACCTGTGCTATAGTAGTCTGAGGAACTGAGGGGAAAACATCAGGCACTCACTGCATCGATGTCGCTGGCTCCGGCCGATCCCGCCTGACTCAGCACGCTGCCGAACCACCGCAGCCAGCCAGAAAAATTACTGATAAAGCCAGAGTATATATTCGGCGAAGAAATATTATGAGCAAATTGGCTCGATAAAGAGGTGGGAGTGCACGAAGCACTCGACTGGGCACGTAGCCCAGCACAAAAAAAACGAGTTCAGTGGGCCTTACGGCTGAGCCTTTTGGCCTCGATGCAGTTGTAATTCAGCCGACTAAGTCCTAGGCACAATGGCGTCTGGTGTAGCAAGGACTGGAGCACAAAATCCACGCGTCGGTGAGTCAGCTATCAAAATCACAAGCACAGCAAAAACAGTGGCAGGGAGGCTTGCCATAAGCGCGTCTTTGGGGTTGCCAGAAGAGGCAGGCAAAGTGCAAGAAGGGGTGGGTCGCTGCTTTAACTCGACGAGGCAGTGGGCGTACTCGTGAAGTGTAAGTGGCGGTATGCGATGCGGTTCGGCCACCACCGGCGTGAGCGTCGCGGAAGTAACTTCCCTTGACGACGGCTGCACCTCTTCTCTTACCAGTGTTTTGACAGCGGCGCGGCACTCTCCAGCTCTTGCCGTCAAATCACGGGGCCGTCTGACGAGGAGAAAATGCGGCTTCACGCTGGAGCTGCCACGAGACGCAGCACGTCTCGCCGATTTTTTCCGCTGCAGTGTAGGTAGCGCGGCCCCGTAATGGGGCATGATCTGTTGGTGTGATGGTGTAACTGCCACCGCAGTGAAGGCGTCGTCGTCCCGGATGCAGGTCACTATGGCATGACCGAATGTACCGCAGGGGTAGCGGCTAATGACGTCAGACCGGTCTCTTGCGGTTAAACAGGAACACCTCCGGTGACACCATGCTTCTCTGAAACGTGACTATGAGGCACCTGCCTCGGCCGACACAGGAAACGACACGGATGGCGGAAAGAAGGTGGGCCGCGTTGTCGTCAGGATTTCATCGACGCTGTGGGCGGTGCCTACCCAGGTGTTCGCTACGAAAACTTTGCTCCCTCAAGTGGATTTTGCAGAGCCTGCTAACCTGAATAAGAGGTGCAGGATCAGTGACAGGTAGGATGTTTTGATTGTGCGTGCTAAAGCTATTCAGTCCTCCGATGTGTTACGGTGGGTAAAACCACCTGTGAGGACACGAGCACACGTGCAAGAATGCATCACCATGGTTAGCTTGAGAGGTGGAGAAGAAAAAGAGCCGCGTGAGGACGCAAGGCAGAGAGAAAGCAGGATGCGTCGAATGGAGTGCCACGCCGTTGCCAAGGTGGTGTTCCTTCATGAAAAATAATGTTCGCAGTTGTTTGCTGATACAGTCACAACCAGTGGCCACAAAATAATGATGACTTTATTCTCGAGCGCATACACTTTATAGCCAAATGTGACGTCATACATGTGACGTTATCTGCGCGGCAGCATGCGGTGCACGTTATTACATTCCCTCTCTCTCACATTTTGTAAGTTTATTTTGCAAGGTCTTTGTGCTAGAAATGATCCCGTGGCTTTCCGCTGCTGGCGAAGCTGGCTGTGCCTCCGTTTGTGACGTTGGAGCTGCTAGCTCTGTCGGGCAGTTCACGTTGTCAGGCGGGATACGCTGTTGATCAGGAGGCGTCGGATAAGTAGCCGCCTGTGTATCTGGAACGGACGTTCTGGCTGAGTTTCCCGCAGCCGGTGATTTCTCCTCTGTGACGTCGCTGTGGGGGGCGTTAAAGGGTGTCCGACTCCGGACTTGGCATTCAGGCTTGGTGTCGGGTCCGCATGGTGTGGTCGCATGTGGTTGGCATGAGCAAACCGAAGTTGATCACGCACTTTCACCACATATGTCACAGCACTCACAACCTGATGCATCACACCTTCTTGCCAAGAAGCACACTCACCGCGCACGGTTTCCACGAACACAGTTTTCACCAACGTCAAAGAAACGCTCACGCCCGTGACGCACATCCCGCTGCTCTTTGAGTTTCTGCTGGTTCGTGTGCATCGATCTCGAAAAGTCAGGTTTCAACAATGCAAGTTTTGTTCGTGGCTGTCACTTACGAAAAAGCTCAGGGGGTGTCTTTCCCGTCACGCTATTTGGTGTGTTGCGGTATGTCATCAAGAAACTATCAATATTTTCCTGGAACGAATGACGCTACCTAACGATTTGCTTTCCAACAGTTGCTTCGTCAGGACACGTTTCACGGTCTGTATGATTCGCTCAGCCGCCCCATTCGAAGCTGCATCTTAGGGGGGACTGCGAATGTTTCACGCCGTTGGTGGCCATGAAATCCGTGAACTTGGCCGAGATAAATTGTGGCCCATTGTCACTTACTAGTGCTTCCAAGAATCCGTAAGCGGCATAAACACTTCGAAGCTTTTCAATTGTCTTTGCTGTTGAAGTAGAGAGCATCGGCCACACTTCGACCCAGTTAGAATAGGCATCCACAAGGACAAGAAACACATTTGCCAACATTCGACAACTCGTCATGGTCATAGTTTGCTCCGAGTGCTTCGCAGTGGTCCTTGGTCAACGCGTCCAATAAGAAGACTGGCTGTCTTCATTGGCCTTGTCTTCGCCACATACCTGCTGCGGCGTGCCTAGATCAGAGCGTTGCAGCTGTTCTCCGCCGAATTCCTGCGGTGGCGACATTTCCGCATTATATTTCCTCTACGTAGACGAGCCCCACATAAGCTACAAGCACTCATCGGTGAGGCGCTCTTGTAATCACGTGTCGCTGCTTTGCCGCTTTCTGCTATTTCCCGGTTTCTCTTTTGGAGAGAAACCTTAAGTACTTGGCGTTTTCATATGCTTCCTTGAGAAGCTTCTAGTTCTGGCGCCTTGTCCGGTGCCGTAGTACGATATTGTCAGGACTCAGCACGTGCGTTGCATTTTCAGGTTGTTGTTGTTGTTGTTGTTGTTGCTGTTGTATCTCATTTGGTTCCCGTCTAGCATTCTTGTATGTCTATTTGCGTGTGTTTTTGTCATAAAGTGGCAAAAAAATGCTCCCACGTCCCCGAAGAAAATAGAGAAGAACTGCGAATGATCGTGTTGTGCAACCTCAATACTGACGTTTTGTCTGTGAGAAACCAGCATTGTAAGAGTAATGTTTCATTTTTTTATCCAGTCCATTTCTTATGCGGGCTATGTCAGGCATTTGTTCGGATCTGGTCACCGCCCTCTCTCATAGCAACAGCTGCCACGTATGCGTCCCTGGCAACTGGATCTGCCTCCACGTTTCTCGCTGTTCGCTCTGCTTCCTCCCTGCGCCCCTGTATCCCATCTGCTTGCTCCCTTCTCGACCATCCACTGGCAACGAGCCTCTCAAGAACATTCATAGCTTTGGGCTAGAAACTCCATCGTGAAAATCCAACGCCTAGCCGAGAATGTTGTTTTTTTTCACTTCATAGCATTTTCCAACGTGTGCGCTAGCTAAGAGATGGAATCAGATACCGCGTTTCTCGTGACAGAAAAATGCCCTGTGCGGTGAATTGCGCTATTGGCTGAACGGTGCTAGAAAAACATAACCCATTCTTCTAACGCTGCGTTCTAACAAGTGAGAAGCCCTTATGGACGCTTCGCAATGCATTCGCGTTTTGTCACAATTTTATCAGGGGAAATGGGAACTTTTTTCTTGCACCATGCACCCAATAGCGTTGTTAGTCGCTCATGGCGTTTTTTTTTTCACGAGAAACGCCTTATGTGTTTCCAGCTCTAATAGCTAGCACGCATGGTTAGAAATGTTATGAAGAAAACATAACTGCGTTATCAGCGTTCGCATTTCACAGCAGCGTCTCGAGCACATATTTTCAGATGTTCTTTAGAGGCGCCCACTGAGGGAACGATCGAAAGTGTGGCGCAAGTGGACGGGAATGTGGGGAACAGGGAGCAGAGAGAGCGAACGGCGAGAAAAGGAGCGATAAAAAACTGCACTTCTTTCTCCTACACTCTCTCGCACCGCATCCTCCGGTTGCAAGGCGCGAGGGCAAGCGCACGCTCCCGCAGCTGTTGCTGTGGGAAAAAGAGTCAACAAATAACGCCTGCCGGTGCGCACACAATGCTGCGGACGACACCGAATGCTCGACATAGCGAGACTAACCGCTAGTTGACACTGAAGAGTAATTCGCTTTCTGCAGCGAGCGAAATTCTCCTGCCGGCAAAACGAAGCGTTGTTCGCACTGGACGCGCCCCTTGCCGCTGAATATGCCATCTATTACGGGCAAACACAGGATGGATGCGCTGTCACCAGGTTGTTGTCACGGCTTGCAAACGCCACTACGCTATCCGGTGATCTAGACTTCGACGATTCTCGTACGCAGGAAGCAAAAAAAAACTGCATGCTTCTTTTGCTGGCATATCGCTCTCTTGTAATACTGTATGAAGAGCAGAAAAAATTGGCAGATCCCACGTACAGAGGGAATCGATGATGTGCGAAGCACAAATGAGGAGGCTTTATATGTCACTTTAAAATCAGCAGAACGTTACGAAGCAGAGGTAAATTATGGCGTGCAAGTTTTTCGTATCATAGTTATCAGATTTAAACGTCTCAGTTACCTTTCTCATCTATTCATGTCTCGCGATACCAAAATTGGTATATGTGGAGCTAGCGCAACGGCTGCGAGCGTGTTATATGCGTAGCGTGTAGTCAAGTTTTAAATAATGCGCATGTCTTTGTTACCATGCTTGCACTAGTCTTATACTTTCGTCATCCACTGACGTCACGTAGCACCAAATTTGTTATATATGGAGCTAGCAAAACGATCGCGAGATCATAATTAAGGGCCTAATATACTCTGACGTAACGCTGACACGCGTGAACGCCGTGAGCATTGATGGTACGCTAGCAGAACGCGAGCCACGCACGACCGCTGCGACCAGCGTCCGTCGGCGCAGCCCGGCTGCAACCACGCGAAACTCAACATGCTGCATTTTGCGCCTATGACGTTACGCTGTTCTACACATACAGCACTGCACTGTGTCTGCCTCTCTTCGAGATGGAGGGACGCCGGGCGCGCCCAAATGTGCATGCGTCAAAGAAAGGCAGATCGACACGTGCCTGTGAGTATAAGGCTGGCAAATCGGCGCCTCGCGTGGCATCGCTGGCGTGTCGCGACGAAACGAACGCCGGCGCGCATGTTCGCCGGGCCATGACAAAGTGTATTGGTGCCTTCAATGTGGCATGAAGTCATGTTACTACATGTCACGCATCTCATGATTATCATGTTTACACCAGTCACATACCGTCGTCATCCGTTCACGTGACGTCACACCAAATTGGGCATATGTGAAGCTAACGAAACAGCCACGAGCGCATCGGTTGCGAGAGCATGTTGTCACGTTGTTAAATGACACCTGATGATTATCATGCTTGCACCAGTCACGTATCTTCGTCTTGCATTGGCAACTCATAGTACCAAAATTGGTAGAAATGAAGCTAGCGAAACGGCCGCAAGCGCATCGTGAGGGTGGCATGTTGTCATGCTGTTACATGACACGCATCTCACGATTATTATTTTCGCACCAGCCACATACTGTTGTTGTTTTTTATGTCTCGTGTAACCAAATTTGGCATATGTGAAGTTAGCGAAACGGCCGCGAGTGCATCATGAGCGTGGCATGTAGTCATGTTTTTACATGACACGCATCTAATAATTATCATATTTCTTTGCATCTATTCACGTCCCGTAATACCAAATTTAGTATATGTGAAGCTAGCGGTACAGCCGCGAGCGCATCCTAAGTGTGACATAATTGATTGATTGATTTGTGGGGTTTAACGTCCCAAAACCACCATATGATACTGGGAGACGCCGTAGTGGAGGGCTCCGGAGGTTTCGACCACCTGGGGTTCTTTAACGTGCACCCAAATCTGAGCACACGGGCCTACAACATTACCACCTCTATTGGAAATGCAGCCGCTGCAGCCAGGATTTCAACCCACGACCTGCGGGTCAGCAGCCGAATACATTAGCCACTAGATCACCGTGGTGGGGCAAGTGTGGCATATAGTCATGTTGTTACATGACACGCAAGTCATGAATTTCATGTTAGGGTCTTTCGTTTTGTTTCGCCATGCAATCATGTCATACCATACCAGTTTTGCAACATGACTTGTTAAAGAATTCACTGCAAGAGTAGCAAGACCATGAAATGTAAATCATCCCATTTGTGACATACATGTCATGATTTTCAAGCTATGACTAGTCACTTCTCGCCATACAGCCATGTTATTGCATACCAAGTTTCGTATCGATACCGTTACCGAAACTGCCAGGAGAGCTAAAAGTTGTAAGCAGCTAGATGGATTGATACCCTCAAAGTCGCTAAAGTTCGCTAAGAACTGCTTCGCAGTTAGAAACCACTGACGCCATCGGCAGTGGCAGGTTCGTCTTTCTTTTCAAGACTGCGACAAGCTTGTTCTCGCTAACGACAAGCTCGGTCACCTCTTCCACAAAATAGGGACGTGAAGTAGGCACAAAGTGCGTTTAACTTCCGTTGGTTACAGCCTTCTGTTACGTGCACAGCGAAATCACAAGTGAGTAGGGCTTGGACGCCATTTTTCAAAATTTTTTGACTAGCGCTCTTATTGGTCTGTGGTGACCAAATCGGCAGCAGACGCGGCAAAAATCAATCCGAGAGCGATCGGCGCAGAGAGGTCGTTTTCTACGGATCTCGCCACCACCGAATCAAATTTGGCGCACTTTCGGCGGCTGGCATAGTCTGTGTGAACCCGCAAAATGCACTCGCATATAAAATGGCCTCGCCATAGTAGTTCGGTCGTCGTCGTCACTGACACAACAAAGTGTACGCAATATAAACAGTTGAAGAACCTGATAACAGATATCCACACGCATGACGTTGCGTCGAAAATTGACGCGCACGCATTGAGTGGCCAGGAAACTAGACAAGCAAGCCCCGATGGTGTCGCGGGTCGCACAAAGAAATTTGGCTTTCTTTCTCAATTGGCCGAGAGAATGGTGCCGCCGCAGTCTCCCTCTTCTGCAGGAGGGGCCATGGGCTGTGGCACGAATTGCGATGATGTATCGACGTCTGGTTGTGGAGAGAGGCGAGGAGAGGTGACGAAGCGTACGCTGGGGGTTCCAGTTTCCTCCCTCGTCGTTATGTGAAGACGACGATGTTCGATGTTCCCAAGAGCAACAGGAGGCGGAGGATTCTTTCGTCTCTGAAAATTTCACCCGAGTTTCAAACAAAATGACCAATGGTATACCGTAAGCGTGGTGACCGAAGGGGAACAAATTACGAACGCCGCCTCGGTACAGGTGCCCTCCGCAGTGGAGTCTGAAGAGACCACCATTGCTTTCCTTATGATGAGCGCCTCCACCCGAACAATATTTGCTGACTAGAAAGTAGCCATAATTATTCTCCCAAAGGGGAGCATCCATAACCGAGCAACCAGGATTTTGAAAAGAACTGTCACGCGAACAAGACAACTGAATGATATTGTTACGAGTAACCTCTTTATTAATTTATGTACAACGCACAGAACTCGACCAGCAAGATGGCGCCAGTCCAGCATCAAACGAAAACTCACTTCGTACTCCTTCATGCAGCCAGCTAGTAGCTAGAAGCACAGGAAAACTCACCGTCTGCGCAATAAGAGAGTACGAGAGCAAAGAAACCCTTGTTAAGGAAGAGAAAGCTCAAATATACGTATCCTGGTTCCCAGCCCACATGGGACAGTTACCGGGACTCGACCACTGCAATCCCAACGAAGAGGTCAACCGCCTGGCGCGTGAGCTCACACGCCGCGCCGCGGACAACGACCCCTCGATGAGTGAGCGGTACGAGAATCTTTGCAGCCACGACAAAGCACTCACATACCACGAGATCACTTCACATTACCAGGGACAAAGACGTACCTTCCCACCACCACACCCAAAACTTAACAAAGCGCAAGCTCTAACTCTCAGAAGATTGCAAACACGTACGTACATAACACCATCCACCTTACACAGAGTCGACCCCGACACACCACCCACAGCTCCCTTTGCAACCATCCCTATTGCAATTTTGAACACATGCTGTGGCTGTGCCCTACCAATAGCGCAGCACAACGGAATACCCAAGAGGCTTGGCAGGAAGCCCTCAAGAGCAATCAATACAAGCTGCAACTACAGGCGGTCCAGAGGGCCCGGGACATCGCTACAAGCCTTTGGCTGCCAGCGCCATCCTGGGTGGAGCCTTCAGGTTGAATTAAGGGTCGGAATGGCCCTTTATAGGCCTCCTCAGGATATGTTTAAATAAAGTCAATCTCTCTCTCTTCCTGCAGCCCCATTTAGTGGCTGTTATGTATCATAACCCCCGGTGGTAGAAGCACCGTCCTACTGTTAAATCTGCACAGATGATGTAGAAGGGGGGTAATAGTGCTTTAGCCGAGCCTTAGAACGGTGTTGCTCGGAGCTGACGATGCCTTTG
Organism: Rhipicephalus annulatus; assembly: GCA_013436015.1. Lineage (NCBI taxonomy): Eukaryota > Metazoa > Arthropoda > Arachnida > Ixodida > Ixodidae > Rhipicephalus > Rhipicephalus annulatus. The sequence goes on from WOVY01005335.1 coordinate 103,773, forward strand.
TTGGATCGGTTGGAACGATCTCGTACGTAACGTCTGTGACTTGGCGAACGATACGTAATGGTCCAGGGTAGAGCGGCAACAGTTTCTCAGACAGTATCACACGCCGAGTAGGTGAGCAGAAGAGCACAAGAGAACCCGGGGAAAAGTGCAAGTCCCTATGATGAGAACTGCAGAGCTGTTTTTAATGCGCATGGGAAGCCTGTAGTAGGTTACGGGTGAAATTGGCGCACGTGCTCGGCGAGGGCAATGGCTTCCCCGGCATATTCAGGGACCGCTGGTAGCAAGGTGTCGAAGAATAGAGTAGGGTCCTGGCCATATAGGAGAAAGAAGGGTGAATAGCCGACAGTGTTGTGACGGGATGAATTGTAGGCGAACTTCACATACAGCAAATGAATGTCCCAGCCCAGGTGGCCTGGTGCAACGTATTCGGCAAACATATCGGTTAGGGTCCTGTTAATGCACTACGTTGACTCGGGATGGTACGAAGTTGTAAATTTGTGCTTGGTATGGCAAGACCTCAAGATTTCGTGAACGACAGCTGATAAGAACGTGCGGCCACAGTCGGTGAGAAGTACCGTGCACTAATATTATGCGTACAGCAGAAAGTCCAGAGCGTCGGTAGTGCAACTGGTCGAGAATGCTCGTGTGGTGGCGTACCGCGTCGCGTAGTCAGTGGTAAAAGCAATCTATTTATTTTCGGCTGTGGAGAGTGGAAAAGGGCCCAACAGGTCGAGACAAACTCGAAGGAAAGGATCAGTGGGAACGTCGATCGGCTGACGGTAGCCGGCAGGGAGGGCGGACGGCGCTTTTCGACGCTGACAGGGCTCAAAAGCGGAGACATAGAGTCGAACAGAGCAAACAAGTTCAGGCCAAAAAACCGACGTTGTACTCGAGCGTATATGCATAAAACATCCAAATGGCCCGTCATGGCAGCGTCATGATGTTGATGCAGGACAGTGGAACACAGGTGCGCTGGGGTGAAAAGAAGTAAGTCTGATCCGAAGAAATCCAGGTTACGGCAATATCGGATCCCGTCTTTTACCAAAAATGTTCGTGGGGACGGGTCGCGAGGCGTTGCCTCTAGTTTGTCAGTGATGGCTCAAAAGAAGCATCCCGACGATGCTCTTCGCCAATATTCAGCAGCTGCGACAGGGAACAAACGTCCGTGATAGCGTCAGTATCGGTTGCTTCGTCAACAGGGTAGCGGGATAAACAATCAGCATCCTGATGTAATCGTTCAGTTCTATACGATACAGAAAACGTGTATTCTTGAAGGCGTAGGGCCCAACAAGCCAGACGTCCTGTGGGGTCTGTCAGGGAGGCTAGCCAGCAGAGCGCGTGATGATCCGTGACAACACGGAATGAGCGCCCGTATAAATATGGACGAAACTTGCGACTACCCATACAAGGGCGAGGCACACGCGCTCCGTGATGGCGTAGTCGCGCTCGGCTAAAGATAGCAGTCGACTTGCATAGGCTATAACACGGTGGTGTTCCCGTTGTTGCAGCAATAGCACAGTTTCTATGCCGTGTCCACTGGCGTCCATGTGAACCTCGGTTGGGGCTAATGGATCAAAGTGAGCCAAAATTGGTGGCGTTGTGAGCAGTGTCGTAGGCTGGGAAAACGATGACTCTTGGTCATGGCCCCCAATAAATGAGGCGTCTTTCTTCAAGAGGTCTGTGAGGGGGTATGCAATGGTCGCGAAGTCCCTAACAAAGCGTCTGAAATATGAGCACAACCCCACAAAACTGCGGACATTCTTTGTGGTCCCCAGAACGGGAAAGTTCATGACTGCGCGAATTTTCTCTGGGTCTCAACGCACGTTTTAGGCATCGACAAGGTGACTGAGCGCGGAAATTTGACGATGAGTGAGGTGGCGCTTGGAGGCGTCAAGCTTGAGTCCGGCTTGACGAAAAACGTCCAGAATAGCTTACAAACGATCAAAATGTGACTCAAATGTGGGCAAAAAGACAATGACATCGTCAAGGTGACAAAAGCAGGTGGACCAATTCAACCCTTAGAGCAATGAGTCTATCATTCTTTCAAACGTCGCTGGCGCATTGCAGAGACCAAAGGACATCATCTTAAACTGATAGAGACCATGAGGAGTGATGACTGTGGTTATCTGGCAGTCCATCTCGTCGACGGCTCTCTGCCAGTAGCCTGACCGAAGGTTAATGGTTGAAAAATAAGTAGCACCGTATAGACAGTCAAGGGCGTCGTCGATGCCAGGCAAAGGATAAACGTATTTTTTGTAATTTTGTTGAGGTGACGGTAATCGACACAAAAGTGCCTTGTTCCATCCTTCTTTTAAACAACTACGACTGGAGAAGCCCAGGGGCTGCATGAAGACTTGCTAATGTGTTTCGCAAGCATTTTGCTATCTTCATGTTGTACTATTGCACGCCCCGACACAGATACACGGTAGGGGCGTCGGTGAATAAGCGTTGCATGGCCAGTATTTATGCGATTAGTCGTATGGCTTAAAGAGTTGCTGGCAAAGTCGAAAATGCTACGATAGCCCTCAAGAACGTGGCAAAGTGCAGCAGCTTGCTCAGACGTGAGGTCCAATGACACTATCGCTCGATGTCGGCGCCTTAAGAACGTGATGAAGTGGAACCACTGACTGAGCTGCAGCAATCGTCAACACTAAAGAGCTCGAAATGGTCATCTTGGAGAGTGGTAATTTTGGCCAGGGTACCTTGTGGTAGAAGTTGGGTAATGAGTGAGAATTTGACTAGTGGAAGGAAGGTGTGGTTTCACGTAATTGCCAGAACCATATGCGGCACAGCATCCCCATGCGTAAGCATCACGGCAGGAATCGGTGCCACCATGTATACACCATGAGGTGGAGGATAAGTCAACATGTGTCACAGAGTTAGGCGGGAAGCGTGTGAAATCGATGCAGCAGAAACTGGTTTGCGGTGGGATGGTCGGATCGGAAAAAAAGAGGTAGATCGAGATGGAAAGAGCCAGCTGAACAGTCTATGAAGGCAGAGTGCGTGGCTAGAAAATTCATACCAAGAATGAGTTTATGAGGGCAATGTTCGATAATGGCGAAAAGAACGACAGTGCTTCTCTCCCTAATGGAAACTCGCGCAAAGCACATGCCAAGAATTGCGGCTGTTCCTCCATCGGCGACTAATACCGCTCGGTTGAGGGCGAGCGTGACAACTTTTTTAGGTCGGCGTTGAAGGTTAGCACTCATAATGGACATATGCGCGCCAGTATCTATCAATGCAGTGACATGAACATTATTGACAGTAACGTGCAAAAGGTTCCGGTTCGTCGCTAACGTTAAGCGAGGATTTTTTACGAAGGTCGTCAACGCAGCTCCGCCTCCAGAAGCTTCACGGCCTGGTTTTCCGGTCGGAGGTGCTGCGAATAGTTTGGGGAGGCAGCACGGTGTTGTGGAGGTGACTGGGACGGACGACGAGCAGGGGACGGTGACCAGTCGTAGCGAGGTCTGCTCAGAGGTGCTGCAGGGAGTGAAAAATTTGGTTGGCCTTGATGGAGAAATTGATGGGGACGACTGGCGGACAGAAGGGGCGTGAGACTGAGGTGCATAATGTGACAGTGGAGCCCAGCGGCTGCGGCAGTAACTAGCGATATGACCAATGCGTCGACTGTTAAAACATAGAGGCCTGTCGTCAAGGGTACGACATTTAGATGGATTGCGTTGTATGCGAGGAGCAGAAGGGGGACGATAAGAAGGTTCACGAGAGCATACGGCCGGAACAAATTGTAGGCCGACATTTGATAGCTCTTGACGAACGACGGCTTGTATCAAAGATATCGTGGTCGAGGAAGGCGCAGGCGTCGGTAATAGCATGGCTACCGGTAGTGCTGCCTCGACCTCTCGACGAATGATGCGTTGGAGGTTTTCACATCGAGGGGCCTGGTGGAAGGCGTCGTCCCATGAAGAAGTAGCTGCTGTGTTCGGAAGGCGCACGATGCTTTGGGCTACGCGGCGGGCTTTGGCTTGTTCGAGTACGTCGGCATTTTTTAAGGACGGTGTCGATGCTCGAGACGTTGTTAAAAACCAGCAGGTTGAAAGCATCGTCGGCAAAGCCTTTCAAGAAGTGGTTAACCTTTTCGTTTTCCGACATGCAGCGGTCGGCCTTGGAACAAAGGGCCAAGATGGCAAGCATGTAGGAGACGTAGGATTCGGTAGAAGACTGGGCCCGTGTGGCATGAGCCTTCTTCGCAGCGAGCTGATGACCAGATAAAGCGCCATACAGGTCGCGGATCTTTTTGTTGCAGAGATACAAGCTCGTTATGTCGGTTTCGTGGCTTTCAAACCATGTTCGGGGAGTGCCGTCTGGGTAGAAAAGCACGTTGGTGAGCATGAGCGTGGGATCCCAGCGATCAGTAGCACTGACGTGCTCGTACCGGTCCAGCCAAGTGTCAAGATCGATCGTACCATCACCGGAGAAAGTGACGGGATCGCGAAGGTGTGGGAGGGTGACGTAGGTGGTGATTTGGACGGATGAGGGTGGCGTAGAGGAAGTACCAGCAGTCCAAGCAGTCGAAAATTCGCCGATGGTGTGACCGCTGCGCGTCTCCATAGAGGTACGGGGGTCGTCCACCTCCACCAATTATGTCGCTAGTAACTTCTTTAATAATCTATTTACAACGCACAGTACTCCACGAGCAAGATGGAACCAGTCCAGCATCAAACGAAAACTTACTTCGTCCTCCTCTTTCATGCAGCCGTATTTAGCGGCTATTATCTATCAATATGCATTAGCCTTTGCCCCCTCGGGGACCCAGGGAACGAGAAGGTGCACCGCGTAGCTCGAGGTCTAACAAGTTAGGGGGCGCGCCTCTCGGACCCAGTCTTCTCTGGTGAGGCACCGACTTTCATTAATGACAATACAAATTTTTACAAACGTGATTAGCACGTCTAGCTATCGCATGATGAAGACCTTACGATAGCGCACGCCACGATACTCCGCCGCATTCAAACTTACTCTTTTCTTAGTTGTCACCGGCTGGCACTCTTTACATGCGGATTCGTGAACTCCATCTGCCGAAACTGTAGCGCGCAAGCATTGGCTACACAAAGTCACGTATTGTGGTGCTTAGATTGCTTTCCTCCCGTTACAATGCTGCTGCCAGCGAGGTACTGCTGCCTGGGCCGAAAGAGTCGCTGCCCGCACGGAGCCACCTAAGGGACCGCACCTTCCCTCTCAATAAAGTTGATTCCTCCCTCACGAGTTGCCACGCCTGTGAAAGAGCACTGTCTTCGCGCGCACCCGAAGGCTAGCTTTGCTGAGTGGCAGCCGAACGCCGAAGCCGCTTCTTGCGGAGCGTTCGCGACACATCCTGAAGTTTTTTCTGCTTGGGATGGGCGTCAGTCGTCTGATTTTGTTGACGCGAAACTGGCACCGAAGCACAGCTGGGCCCATGGCTTGGGTAGCCCTTAGAAAAGCTGCGTGGTCGAGGGCGCGGAAAAGGCATCGAAAAACAACTCACACGGGGTAGCAATACAAAGACAACCATCCCGGTTGAAAGCTTAACTCGTTCTCCCATTACGACTGGGACGTTCAATGCTTTCTACCCATTACGAAGGGTTCATTGCAATTTTTCATCGTTGTCAACCATCTAATTATTTATTGGAGTAGTACGTAGTTTGCAGGCATACTCCTAATTGTAGCTCCAAAATATTGCAACCTATTTTAAAAATGCCGCTTTTCCAGCTGTCGCTGAGCCGTGCTACGCTCTCTACGCAGGCTTGGCGTTTCTTTAAGTTAGGTAGAAGTTTAGCGGGAGAAAGAAGGCAAATGGCGACCGAAATGACCTAATTGTGGAGTGGCTGCTAAACACACATAGCGCTTGTGATTACATTGAAGCGAAAATATTGAAGAAACGGCACTTTGAACTACACTCTAAGGCAAAAGGGTGTTAAAAGGGTGTCTTGTTTGTCCTTTAGAGGACTACTGAGGCTGTCTTAACCATTGTTTTCATTTAGGGATTAACGGCACCGGGTGTAACGGTTAATCCCCACAGACAAGCTCAAGGGACTAGCATTTAGTCCTCACATTTACACCAAAGTGAGTAACCAGTAGTCCCACAATTCACCTCAAAGGACTAACATTTAGTCCTCACATTAGCACCTTATAGAGCAATTGTTAATCCCCACATTTACACCTTACTGGGCAACCGTTAGTCCTTACAGTCGCACCTTGGCGGACGAACGATTGATCCACTCGAATACTGCAATCTCATAAACTTTTTGTCCCCAGTTCAAACATTGTTTTTGGTTTATTTACCGCCAGGCCTAATACTTTAATTTTCTCGTCTGTTTTTCTGCGCAGTGAGCAACGAATTGCGCAGAAAAGAACAACGCGACAAAGTAGTTAGCCACCTATGTGTAACTGCTCTCGCAGTCACGGCAACAACCAACGACAAAAGTGAGACATCGAAATCTTTTATTTTTCTACATACACATGAAGTTCCCCCATTCTTTTGTGTGAATTCATGGTGAAGTGTGCAAGTCCAGTCTCGTTGTCAAATCTTGTTCACTCCTTGGGGAGCTCCTTCGACGCATGCGATAGATGACAGGCATTGTAAATGCCAGCACACGCAGCCTTCAGCCTGTTGTGTTCCCATGGCCGCACATGCATTAATAAAATTAAAATAATTAGACACACGTGACAGAAGATGAAGATGCACGCATATGACATGTACGTGCACGTTAATATAAAAACCAGCGTTAAAATATGACACACAAATAACTTTACATTCACATCTCGCACAGTCTTTCTGAAGCTGCTCTGACGAAACAGATAGATGACAGACATCGCAGACGCTAGCGCACACAGTCTTCAGCACGCTGTGTGCCCACGACTGCACAATAAGTATGTAAAATTGTGAGTCACACGTGACAGAGGGGGAATACAAACGCATAAGAGAAATACGTGCAAGGTCAAATGAAAACATACGTGAGATATGACATGCTAATATTTCACCATGAGGTCACACATCGTCAAAGACTCGTTCCGCTCCACGTAGCGCAACAGCTTAGGAGCGACGGCCGCGGCCACAACTCCGCGAACCACCGTGCCGCTAACAAGTCGGCGATTCTGAAGCGAGCGATGTCGTTCAGCTCGAGCAAGCGAACGCGAGACCAAACACGGCGCTGCACGCGGAGTGTCTGCCGCCAGCGAACTTTGAACAGAAGAGCGAGTGTACGCTTGGCCGCCGCCACAAACAGCGCCGAGTTGGTTTGGTTCTAGCGCCGAAGAAATCGATGGTAATGCGGCCTTTTTCCTCAAACTCGAGTGAGTGCAGCGCGCGAACGCCAGTCCACCGCTAGGGCCAACGGACGGCGCCGAGCTGCTGCGACTGACTGACGGGGAAGCCAATTGTAATTTCAATTTTCACTGAGTTCTGACGCTAGCGAAAGCCCCGCCAGCCCGTGCTGGTGCACTTGCAGCGTGTGACATACTACAACCAAGCTTGTTACAAGAATCCGCAACGTCTTTTCGATGACTCTTAACACAGCGACTAGATCTCACCCCAATATGGTCAGCCCGGAGCTCATCGCGGCGGCGAAGACAGGCGAGAACTCGATGAGCGAGCGTAGGCCGACGGTAATGGCGGCCGATTTCCAGGCGGTCGCAAAGCACAGGTAAACTGCAGACGCCGACGCTGACCTTCGCGATGCATTTCGTGCGTGCGATATACAACACGACCGAGCTCGTTGCCGCCAAGCGCGATCCGTATCGCACACGCGACAAGTTGAGTAGAATAAAGAATGATAACCTTATTGCCTTAGAATCCAGCGCTGTTTCCTGCCATGATTCGGACTGAAGTATATATCCGATAGGCCTGTTGTCTTTTCGGCTGTCATATTGGCCTTCCAAAATGTTTCTGTCATGTGTTGGTTGTGACTATATTGAAGCCAGAGATATACAGCGCGGCGTGGTGACGTGTCGAGACTTGCTCCAGACTTCGCGGGTGCAGCGAAACACGTATGCAGGAGCCCACACTCATCCAAGTATACACACAAGCACCACGTCGTAATTCGTCGAATCCAGATCGTCGAATCCAGGCGCCCGTGGTCGAGGACTCCGAGCGCGACGCAGCGTGAACCATCGCCGGCAAAATACGGGGAAAGACTGAGCCAGCAGAAGAGGAGAAAGAGGGTTGTTCACCTTGGCAACGCTTCTTGGGCTGCCTGCAATTCCCGGGCGGTTCATCCTTTTGGGGCGTGTTTGGAGACTAAGTAGTTTGCACGTGGAACGCTTCCCTCTGTGGTTGCTTCTCAATGGTCTATCCGTTAATCGCGCGCCTGTTAGGCTCCATTGCTCACTTTTCTGGTTAATTTTGCCTTAGAGTGTACCCACATGGTTTAAGTGGGAAAATTTGTACATGGAGAAGTGAGCTATGTATTGTGAGTATACTACTCTGTAGTCGTACATGGTTAAATAGCTTCACACGCACCAGACAAAGCTAACAGTTTTTTACAGTGAAAGCTGTTATGAGATCACTTTTCGGGTCATGCGCTGTTGCATTTTGTTCGCCGCCAGCGCCAGTGTCCGTAACCAGATTGCGCGAAATTAAAAAAAACCTTGCCTTAGGCAGGCAGGACGTGATTGATTGAATAATATGTGGAATTTAACGTCCTAAAACCACCATATGATTATGAGAGACACCATTTTTGAGGGCTCCAGAAGTTTCGACCAGCTGGGGTTCGTTAACGTGCACCCAAATCTGAGCATACGGGCCTACAACACTTCCGTCTCCATCGGAAGTGCAGCCGACGCAGCCAGGATTTGATCCCGCGACCTGTGGGTCAGCAGCCGAGTACCTTAGCTACTGGACCACCGCAGCGGCGCAGGCAGGCATGACCTAGGGCAAATTGCACAGTGAGGCATAATCCTGGGTCCACTGGGTGCCAGCCCAGTATTCTACCCCTAAGCTACAACGGTGCTTGTGGCTTGTCAAACTTGCTTTAGGCAGGCTTGATGTCCGGAAAGCAATCGCATTATTACGACTTATAAAGCGTTTCAAAACAGCGAAAGAACAACCAGTCGTCGCACAATGCGATTAGCATAACGAGTCGACCTTCCAATGCTCCAACCCATTAAGAAAGCTTGTTTTGTTTCCCTATTACTGTGGCGCATACCTTGTCTTGTCTTGTCTCCTAGGAGATCTTGGCTCATACCCATATGGGGGATTGGCCACACTGTACCTCATAATAGATTATTTTTTACAACGCTTTGTAAAAAAAGAATAAAGAGAAGTTAGATAGGAACAATGATAATGTTCCTTTGAAAAAACGTGAAAAATTGCAGAAGATTGCAATAAACTAAAATATATAAAACAAATGAGGTGAAAGATGTAGCCACTGATATTAAGAATATGAGAGCTGAAATGCAAGAGCTCATAAGACAAAACATGGAATTGAAAGCGGAAAATAAGTGAATGTCACAAAAATGCGATGAGCTCGAACAATATCAGCGCCTAAACAATCTTGAGATAAAGGGTGCGCCGGTCGAGAATGATCCAGTGGATGTTGTAAGAAAGATAAGCGAAGCTGTCGGCACGGCAGTTGATCTGTCTGATATACGCATGCCACTAGATTCCCACTCCTAAGCCTGGTGTGAAGAAAATAATCGTTCATTTTTTAAAAAGAACAAAACGTGACGACATACTGGCCAAATGTAGAAAGAAGAGGCTCGATAGTTCTATGCTTGGGGATGACAAAAAACGGCCATTTTTGTAAATGAGCATTTGACGCAGAAGGGCAAGGCATTGCTTGCAGCGGAAATACAAAAAAAGAAAGAAGCCGCATGGAAATTTGTCTGGACATCCGGTGGCAAAATCCTTGCACGCAAAGATGAAGGATCGCGAGTGATACACATTGCGGATGAGACAAGCCTGGCTAAAATTAGAAATTAGATGTGGCATATGTCATAACAAATTGAAAAACATTCCACTATGACTGATCTTGTAAATAACCAAAAGTATTACAGTGTTGAAGACTTTATTAGGGCATTTCAATCCCGAAAAGGCTTGTTTAAAGCATTGCATATAAATTGTAGAAGCATAAAAAGAAAGCTCGACGACATTGCTAATTTTATATGGTCTATAGCTATCGGATTTGGTGTGCTAGTTTTTTCCGAGACATGGATTACTTATAAAGAAGAAGCGCCGTTCTTTCCAGGCTATAGTCATGAACTTCTCTGTCGTAACCAGCAAAAAGGTGGAGGTCTTGCTATTTAGTTTAAGGATACGCTTTCGTGTGAACTGCTTGATAAGTATACTGTTATGAACGATAATGTTGAAGGCATTACAATATGTGTTGGCCCATTCATAGTAATTGGCGTATATAGGCCACCACATGGCCACAAACAGAAATTTATTGAGTTTCTTAATGTTGTGTTATCCACTGTTCGCGGGAATACTCCTTGCATAGTTATGGGTGACATAAACATTGACCTCTGTTCCAACGATCCTTATGCCAAAGATTTTGAAACGCTCTTACTTACATATGGAAGTACAAATTTTATAAGTTCACCTACTAGGATGACATCAACAAGGGCTACGCTCCTTGATATATGCGCCTCAAATTTAGGTTCACAGAATATAAAATCCGGGGTATTTGCGTATGACATAAGTGATCATATGCCCATCTTCTTTCTTGCACGAGTTACTTCTCAAGTTGGTCAGAAAACAGAGACATCTTTCCACCGAATTAAAAACAGCAAAACTCGGGAACATTTTTTTCAGCTTGTTCAGAACATAGATTGGACCACTGTTTATAGACAAGAAAATCCTGATGATGCTTATAACACATTCATGACGTTATTGAGTACTAGCTATGATGCGGGATTTTCACTTCAGAAGCGCTCACGTGGCAGAAATAAGAAATGCAGAAAGCCTTGGATAAATCGTGATCTTTACCGGCGCATAAAAATAAAGCATAAATTGTATCATGATTTCATCCGTTCGCGGAACACAGACGCCTTAGCTGAGTACAAGAAATACAGAAACGTTTTAAACTCAGAAATACGGAAGGCTAAAAAGAACTACTATGAAAAATTATTTGAAAGCATTTACAATGACCAGAGGAAGCTATAGGAGGTCATAAATGGGCTTACGAACAAAAATAGGGGTTGTAATAGGACACAGGACCTAACAATTAATGGTCAGATTTTCAGTGGTGAAAGGTTGGCCAATGTCATGAATGAACATTTCATAAATGCGGGTTCCTTTATTTTAACGGATGAAAAGCGAGATAATGCTCTAACTCTCGATAAGTCTCCTTTGCCGTATTCTATTTTTCTCGCACCCACAGATCCGGTTGAACTAGAAAGATTAATCAGAAAACTTAAAAACAATGTTGCATCAGGGATTGATGAGATAGGTTCTGTTGAGTTAAAAATGGTGTCACCATTGATATCTAATGTCTTGGCCTATATTATCAACCTCACTAACGGTGTATTTCCAGAGCAGCTAAAAGTAGCAAAAGTCTATGCAGTACATAAAGGTGGTGATATCAATACTTTAGCGAACTATCGACCTATATCCGTGCTTCCAACAATATCAAAAATATTTGAAGGGGTTATTTATGATAGACTTGCATCCTTTTTTGATAAGCACCAAATAATAACAAAAAGTCAGTATGGTTTTCAAAAAAATAAATCAACAGAACAAGCTCTACTGTATATCAAAGATAAGATAATCGAAAATATGGAAAACAAAAAATATACTACTGGGCTCTTCCTCGATCTTCAAAAGGCATTTGACTCCATACAATTCAAATATTGATTCATAAATTATCAAGTTATGGGGTGCGTGGAGTTGCACTACAACTGTTTAAAAGTTACCTAGAAGATCGTTATCAATATGTAAAACTGAATAACACTATTTCTGCAAAGATAAAGTTGAACTAAGGAGTCCCCCAAGAGTCTATACTGGGGCCATTATTGTTCCTTGCCTATATAAATGATATTGTCGATATACCTCATTCTCCTAAACTTATATAGTACGCTGACGATACGAATGTTTTCTTTTCATCAGACAATCTAATATCACTTGAGGTCAGTGTAAATAATAATCTAAGCAATCTTTCAAATTGGTTAAGGCAAAATAGACTGCGCCTAAATGCAAAAAAAAACAACCTATATGATATTCCGACCTTTAAACAAACCTATTAGTAACATAGCTGTAAAATTCGAAGGAAACTGCATCGCACATGTTAGGAAACAAAAGTTTCTTGGTGTATGGTTTCAGGAGGAATTAAACTGGAACACACATGTAAATCATCTGATCACCGCATTAGCGCGAATAGTTGGTTGTTTTTTTAGAACAATGCACTTAATCCCATTGAGGTTTAAAATAAGTATGTAATATGCACTCTTCCATTCTAAAGTAAGGTATGGGATGTTAGTCTGGGGACCGACATCACAAGGGAATTACCATAAGTTAATAACTATACAAAAGAAACTATTGCGCTGCTTTGAAAATTACAGGGGGAATCTACAAGACTTGCGCACTGCTCCACTATTCATTAAACATTCCATACTCAGAATTGATCAATTATATCATTTTAAATTACTTCAGTTAATACAAAAGACTAAGCTATATGAAGAAAGTTGCACCGGAAGACTACACTACAGTCTGCGAGAACAAAAGAAACGAGCTCCTAGAACAAGAACCAAGTATGGAAAACAAAATATTGCTTACCAGGTACCTCAGGTTTTAAATACCCTTGCAGATCAATTGAACTTTAGGGCTAGTAGTGCGACGTTCAAGAAACAAATAAAGAACTTATTCATAACCACCGGTCTACACTATCGAAACTACGTAATGGAGTCTCATGCCTCTGCAAATGCTTAAATTGTTCATAAACTTCTATGTCAATTATACGAGTGTATACAGCGGAATTCATTGTATCCGCATGCATTTTGTGTCTGTTTTTGAGGTGTTTCATTGATATTGTTTAGTTGTGAATTTTAACGAGAGTGACCTCTAATTCTTAAAATGTGTTATGTAAACTTCTTATACTATTTATGTTTGAATTTTGTGTTTACAATTTCAGGATGCTTGAAACCAATGTATTGAATATATATATTGTTTGTCAGTGCTGATGTCAAAGCTTTGCACTGTCACAGACTGCGGAGGGACAAGGGCCTTTGTCAGGCTGTTCGCCTTTAGCCCTTTGCCCCTGCAGTGAGCTCTGTATCCGGCTTACTGTAAATAAATATACTACTACTACTACTACTACTACTACTACTACTACTACTACTACTACTACTACTACTACTACTACTACTACTACTACTACTAAATTACAAGAATGAGGAAGGGGGAGAAAGAATTGGATATATCTGGCAGTACCATTAGCAGCGTATCCTTCTGGTTGACTGAATGAACTTATGTAGCGCTGACAGAATAGCACTGTGGCCCACACCCAACTGACTTGCTCCAAAAGATAATAGGGTGGATGTATTGACTGGCAATCCGAGCATACCAATCGGTCTTTCAAGAAGTATTCGGCGCAGTGAGGCGAAGCGGCGGCATGTGAGAAGAAAGTGATCTATTGTTTTTGGTTCATTGCAACATACACATAGGTTAGTTAATGAAAATCCTGATTTGTTGAGATAAAAGTTTAACAGAGGAACTCTACAGCGAAAGCTTGTGAGGGTCACCTCACATTGACGGGAAAGGCATTTTGCCATGTGAATTGCAAGTGCCGAAATTTTTCAGATTGTAGAAGCGACGTTTCGTTAATTTTTAAGATTAACAGGCATTTGAATCGTTCGGCAGTAATAAAAGAAAACTGTGGAGCTACTAGCATCATCAAGAAATTTAAAGATGCCGAAGCGAGCGAATCAGCAATTTTATTTAGTTCAACTCCAGCATGCCCGGGGACCCAAATAAACCGAACCTAAATTCCCCATCGTCGTCAGCCATTGGGTGGACAATTGGCACATAATTCCTTTCAAGTGTTTAGCGGATACCACACTTCTCAGAAGAATGACGAAAACTAGCATTGTGAATGCCAGCCTACTACTGAAAACTTTATTAATAATTCTTTAGTAGGTACCAAGCAAGTGTGCTTGGAGTTTACCAAATGAGTGTTTTGAAAAGCCTCTGAAAGGCCGCTCTTCTAGCTTTCGCTGTGACTGTGCTGCGCTTACCTCACAGGCCTGGTGTTTTTCAAACGCGAAGCATTTCTTAGCGAACTTTTGCGACTTTGAGCATATATATCTATCATCTATCTATCTATCTATCTATCTATCTATCTATCTATCTATCTATCTATCTATCTATCTATCCAGCCACTGATGTTTCGGTAACCTCATGGTCACCCCCTTAACTTGGCGTTAACCGAAATTAGCCTGGGAGGGCACGATGGTTTGACGAAGATGATGCGCTGGTCAAGATATGATTAATGCAAATGCCATTTCAATATTTAAATGATCGGCTGCAGGATTACTTGGCGCATGTGACCATGAACAACATAATTGCGACCGATGCATCCGTATCAAATGAAAAGGCTGGGGCAGGTATATTCTCACGTTCCCTTGACTGGTCCTTTTCGGTTAGACTCCCAGATTACACACCAATATTCATAGCAGAATTATTTGCTATTGTACTGGCACTACGGAAACTTCCTTTGGGCGAATCGGAAGCAGTCGTAATTACAGATTCTTTTTCAGTATGTGCTGCTCTGTCTTCAGGAGCCAACTTAACACTTATGCACATGTTTCGACAACTCATACCGATAAACTTGAAAAAACTGCAGCTCTTATGGGTACTAGGTCATCATGGCATATATCTCAATGAGATGGCGGATGCACTAGCCACAGTATCTCTTAGCGGTCCCATTATCCCGATTTTGCTTGATACAGCTTACGCGACAGCAATAAGGTTTAGAAACCTCTGTTTGCATGATTACGACTGCTACTCATTGGATAAATATCGAGATTTCGCACATCTAAGATGCCGCTGGAATAGACAGTGGTGTGCAACACGGCACTTAGAAGTTACGTTTACAAGATTGCGTTGCGGAATTCCTCAACTGAATTATTATTTGCATAAAGTTGGTTTAAAGGCGTCACCTTTATGTCAGACTTGCGAAGAAATAGAAACGATAGATTACTTCTTTTTGTTCTGTCGCCGGGACTCTCATCAGCGGAAAAGATACCTGGTAGCTCCACTTGAAAAATTGGGATTAGAATTAAATGTAGCAGTAATTTTGTCGTTTGGCAGCATTAAATTCGGTTATAGCCACAGGGACGTCTGCTCTGCGGTATTTGAATACATAATTGAAACAAAGCGATTGCCATGTTAATCTGCCGATATATATATATATATATATATATATATATATATATATATATATATATATATATATATATATATCATTTTAGACCCACCATTACCTCTGTCTGAAATCGCATCTGATGGCCTGCATCGCTCGCTGCTCAGATATACTCGTTTTCGATTTTCGGCTTTGCTTTCTATATTTTTTTCAGCCCGAAATTACGTTTTCTTTGAAAAACCATTATCCTTTTAGTTAACATCCTGCCGCCCGGTTCTTGGCCGATCCCCCTCTGTGGGTGTGCGCCAGATTGTCAAGGATTATCATCATCATCATCATAATGTCACGATCTCGTAGTGTACATCCTCAAACACTTCAAGCCAGACAGTGGCACATACCCACGCACGGGTTTGTGCTGCTGGTATGCACGTACGTGCCACAGGTTATTTGAACTTAGTACTTGCAGGAACGACGAGAACACGCATGGGCATATATAAAGTGCGAGCATTAAGAAATACCTTAACTCGGTAGCGTCGACCCTACGAATGGAAAGTAAATATTTCAGGGTCTCACCTAGAATGGAACCCGAGTATTCTGCGTGGCAATCAAGTATTTTACCGCAGAGCTACGCCAGGTCCCGGAATCACTTTTCGAACAGATGCTAATCTTTGTGAGACGTCAATAGTGGTTGCAGTGCTACCTACCATTTTTATAAACATTAAATATGTACTCATTTGATAAAGCCGTCACGCAGTGTTAACGTCAATTGGGGTTAGTTGCCATGCGCTGAAGAAATCATGTAGCAGTGTCTAGGGCCTGCATCTTCCCGAGCATCAGCGCTTCATATCAGCTTCTGGTGTTGCTAATACGCATGTTCGAGTTTGCATCATTGCGCAAGTGCAAACAACTGGCTATACAAACATCTGCAACTCAACATATCTGTGCGTGCAACATATTTACATATATCTAGTGTCATGTCTTGGCGTGTCGCTCAATAAAAAATCTGTAACACGGTCACCTTCCCTCCGCATTCTTCGCGTAACGTATATTCCCAGGTATGTGAAATCTGCCGAATTTTGTGCTCATCAGTTCTTTTTTACTTCTTTTGCAAAAACAGATCATCGGTACTTTTTTGCCAACCTCGCTTATATAGAAACGTGGCACTGGTGACCTTTTTATGGGCATTTTATACATAGATATAACTGTAGTGGTTCAAGGTTGGTGTTTAAGCCTTTTAGTTGAACTTACGTACTTTTAAAAGAAACCAAATGGTGAGTAATATCCATACGCAAGTAAAATATCGTTTCATAATTCACGTTTTCCAATATAGGTTGCGAATAAACCATAACAGCTTCGAAGTATTTTCACCGTTTAGTGACGACCGTGGGAAAGGTTTACGAGCACTTAGATAGCCAGGTAGTACGTGTTTTAGCTACGTGTATTTATCAGGGTATTAAATGGCTAAAAGATATTGTATAATAAAATGCTGAAGTCACTCACTTCCGGGACTGTAGCCTTCGATTTAAAAGCTAGAGTGGGCTATATAAGAATAAATGGAACTGTCACCTGTGTGTAATACATGCAAAATTACATGTTTAAAAAACTTTTGCATGAGATTCTAATGTTAACTTGTGTTCAGAAATTCATTGTAGTGTCGGCAGGTGACATAGGGCAAGCAGCGAGCTAAACCTATGTCCTGCAAGATTCGTTTATTCCAGTGTGCACTTGAGCATATAAAGTGAAAATTCACCTGAACAAACTTCAAGGCACCTCCAAAAAAGAGTGCTAAAGGAGAGAACTCACTAAACCTTAACGCGGACATTTCAGTGTGTTACTGACTCTAAGAAAGCATCTGCTGTTCAGATACATTGCATCTTATATATGCTTATTAGTCCCACCGCGGGGGCCTGTTGGCTAAGGTACTCGGCTGCTGACTCGCAGCTCGCGGGATCTAATCCCGGCTGCGGCGGCTGCATTTTTGATGGAGGCGGAAATGCTGTAAGCCCATGGGCTCAGGTTGATGTGCACGTTAAAGAACCCCAGGTGGTCAAAATTTCCAGAGTCCTCCAGTATGGCATATCTCATAACCTAATGGTGGTTTTGGGATGTTAAACTCAACATATCAATGAATTATATATGCTATAAACGTTACGTTGATACATAATCTTGTGATCATCACAGCAATACTTTTCTACGCTTGCTTGCCTAAGACTTTTTGTACAAGTTTCCGTAAAGCTGCGGTTGAATGTCTTCACGAACAGAAAATGACTGGTATTACCAACCGCAACACGGGTTCTACACAAAATATCCGCTATTTTATCATGACAGATGCACTTCCGTTTGACACTCATGGAAATCATCATATGCTTGTATTTTCAGCTGTCACTGCGTCCCCGATAACCATCGGTGGCACGCCTATGGTGCTGCTGGTGAGGAAGGCCGTGACAAAGACATGTAACAAAAAAAAATTGCCCGCAGCTTCCCTCGGGGGAACACTGAGGAGGATGCGGAGCATATAATTGGTTAACGGGGTGTTAAAGTGCAACTTACTTGGGTCGATGGCTGAATTGGTTAACGTGGTTGTGAAATGGGGTGTTAAATTGCGACTTACTTAGGGTCGATGGCTAAATTGGTTAACGTGGTTGTAGGAGGGGGTGTTAAATGAGTGAACACGTACACACGTATGCGAAAGGGCGGCGCTGGTCGAAGGGACGTCGATCATTGTGTTTGTGGATTTGTTGGCATTCATTTCACGGCGACTTCGGTCGTCGACGCGCCGTACAAACGAACGGACGAGCGGCAACTGAGCGAGCGAGCGCCGACCTTGAGTATATATACAGCGCGACGGCGCATGCGCTGTCAGCTTTCGAATGTTCTCGAAGGAGAAGCGCGCGCGCGGCACAGATGGCGACGGCGCGACGGCGCATGCGCTGTCAGCTGTCGAATGTTCTCGAAGGAGAAGCGCGCGCGGCACAGATGGTGGGCGACGGCGCATGCGCGCGCGTCAGCTGTCGAATGTTCGAGAAGCGGTGCGGACGGCGCACTACAAGGCGCGAGTATAAGATGCTTCCGCATCTAAAACATGATCGTAGTTGTTAAAGTGACCATCATGATGCCGGAAACATTGAATGGTGTCAAGGAATACGTTCATACAACTGAAATGCGCTATGCAGCGAGTTTTCTTCAATTAAAGTGAGTTATGATTGAGTGTATAGGCACTTCTATTGAAATTTTAAAAAAAGTTTACGCAAGTTAATTTACAGTAGTTGCATAATAGAGTAATATTTGGGGTTCTTTCTAGTCAGATCTATGTGACGTCTTCGATGGTCAACCAATGAAAGTGTATATATATATATATATATATATATATATATATATATATATATTCCTATCAATACATCTCAATCTTGCCGAATATGCTTTCGAAGAACTATCAGTAACGCTCTTAGAGACGAGATTTAAATCAAACTGAGAACGTCAACAACTACAGTCATACCTTATCCACCCACCGATATAGCACCCTCGATAGAGGAATAAATGAGAATCCGGGTTCACTTGCAGCAATGAAGTTATTAGAGAACAATAACGGCAATAAAGAAAAAATAACTGAGTGCACGGCAGTGCAGCTGCGAAGGCCAGTGGACCACTCAAAATAATTCCAAGTGTAACTTCTTTTCCTAAGTACAGCTGTCGTCTGTTTCTGTTTTTCCTCACTATCCAATTATTTGTGCCAAACATGACATGCCCGATAGCAAACCTGTTCACAGTCGGGAGGCCCCTACTGCACGCGTAATCCAGAAGAAGGCAAGTATTGTCATTGCACCCGCTTGCCAGCCTCTGAGGCAATACGCGGTACCTCTCTTTCCACGACGAGATGTCGACAGGGTGCTAAGTAGTTAAATGCCTAATCTTCTTAAAAAACCACGTTAGCTTCTTAAAAAAGCTGTTTTTCCCCCACACCGAACCGCAAGGGCCAAGAGGTGCCATCTGGCCGGGAATAATGCGTTAGTGCAAAGAAGAGTACACAGACCGCAGACATCCTAAAGGTGAAAAGAAGAAGAGAGAAAGAGATGGAGGGGGAAGGAAGAGTTAAAGGGGGTGCCCAGGGGAGTTCACCTTATAATATCATTTTTTTTCTTTTTTTTCTGTTTTTTCCGTTTTTGTTTTTCCCCCTCTGATTCAAGGTTGGACAAAGCTGAGCACCAACAAACTGTACCCTTAATCCTGATGATGACTCTAGGCCGAAACGTCAAAATGAACCACGTTGTGACCGCTCACGGAGGTTCTACTTGCTGAGTATCTACTTAAGGAGGATATACGGTACAGAAAGAGTGCGACAAAAGTGCCAAAACAAGAGCTTTAATAATGTTTCGGCAGGTGGTCATGCCTTCGCTCTAACTAAGGCAGGACCACCTGCCGAAACTTAGTAAAAGTTGTGTTTTCGCACGTTTCTCGACCGCTTTTTCTACCGCATTCATTGAATTTCACCCCACGATTATATATATATATATATATATATATATATATATATTTCTTGGATCGATCAGAAATCAAAGATGCTTTTATTTTCGAACAAAATTGTTAGGGGTCCTTCAGGCGAAAAGCTGCACAGTACAGCTTGAATGTGCCTGACGGCCCTCACATGGCAGCAGTAACACAAAAACCCCCATACATAAAGATATTTAGCATATATCCAAGTATATTACACCATTTTATTTGAAACTAGAAATTTGCAACATGTTGAATAACACTACTGGTTTCCTACGAACACATGGTACTTAAAAATAACATCGAAATGTAATACGTATGCGAGAAGAAATGAGACAATACATTGTGATACATCAGAAACATTAGTGTGTACACCACTAAAAAAACCACTGCTATAATTGTGACTAAGATGCACTATATGTTGATACTTTGTATATTGAAACACTGAGCGCGAAGCAGATAATACAACAGAAAATGCGAAAATGTAATATTGATGTCTTTTATATATTCATTCCGATTTACAAAAGTACTCTCCGATTTGTTTGCAAGTCAAATATTTGGTATAAATCTTTCTCTTCCACTTTATTTAGCAACGAAGGTACGCTATGTCGCAGTGAGTGCTTAAGATAATTGGTGCGGTTGAATGGTACTTACCACCTGTCTTGGCTACGAGTGCGCCAGTCACTTTTGTATTCGAGTCGTGATGTATGTTTTAAGAAGGATTTGATATTGTCAGAGCCAAAACAAATTGAATATAAACGTCGGTATTCGTAAAGATTTGTTGCACGTATCATATTGTAACAGTGAGCTGTGATAAGATGGTTTTATTTACAGGAGGTGAACGATGGTCGTTTGCGGCAGCCCACTGCGATCGTGCCAAGACTCTTATCTTCCTCTGCTTCTCTTCTCAACCCTTTTCTAGTCTGTTACATTCCCCCGCAAGCAGACGAAGCCCGTAGGGCGAGTTATGATGCACAAGGAGGGTGGAAAGGTTTCAGGCGAGCCACGTGAGTGAGCTGCGTTCTGCTCGATCGTCAACCATTGGACAAAAGACGAGCTATTACGTAAGTAAGCTGGCTTAGGCGTTAACACCAAGTCACCAAGTCACCCTTTTCGAATAAAACCGGTTCGTGACGGTCGTCGTATTGTTCCTTCGAACGACGTTGACAGGCCAGAGTACGAAGACGAGCGATTCGACGGGCTTCTTCCGCGAGGCACAGGGTGTTTGATACAGAGTCGTCATTGTGTAGAATGAAGGGTAAGAAAGTGTCTAGAGGGCTTAGTGGCAACCTTGCGTACAAAAAATGAAATGCGCTAAAGTTCGTTGTTTCATGTTTTGCCGTGTTGTACGTGTACGTGATAAAAGGCAGCACTTCATCCCATTTCTTATGATTGGAAGAAACGTACAAGGCAGGCATGTTGGTCTGCGTTCTGTTTGTCCGTTCAACGAGGCCATTCGTCTGTGGGTGATACGGTGTGGAATGACGGAACTGTGTCGTGCACATGCGTAGTAATTCTTCAACGGCATCGGCTGTGAACTGGCGGCCACGGTCGCTGATAATAACACGCGGTGTGCCATGGCGAAGGACCACGGAGTGAAGCAAGAAGTCCGCCACGGATGCAGCGGTAGAAGAGGGAATAGCTGCGGTTTCGGCATACCGCGTAAGATGATCTACGCAGACGATTATCCAACGCTTCTTATTGTTAGATAACGGAAATGGACCCATAATGTCAATTCCTACTTGTTCAAAAGGTGTGCTGGGTGGTGTGAATGGCTGAAGGGGACCTGGTGTAGCGGAGGCCGGGCTCTTGTGACGTTGGCACGTCTCGCAGCTAGCGACGTAACGCTTCGTCCTTTCGTACATCTTGGGCCAGTAAAAGCGTTCCTGCGTGCAGTTCAGCGTTCTAATGAAGCCGAAGTGACCGGACGTCGCATCGTCATGCATGGCACGTAGAACTTCGGAGCGAAGGCTCTCGGGGACAACTAGAAGAAAACTTGCTCCAGGTCTAAAGTAGTTAGTTTTATAGAGCAACTCGTCTCGGACCGTAAAGCGACCGCTGTGTTGGGAGGCACTTGCGGCGGCAAAAAGAGGATCCCAGTTGAGATCGTTGCGTTGTTCTCTCTGGAAATCAGCCGCGTTGGGGAACGTGCTTGTAACAGCAGCAAGGCAGTCGTCAAAATTCTCAGCATCGCAGTCAGTAGTCGCAAGAGGAATCCGGGAGAGGCAGTCTGCGTCAGTGTGACGACGGCCACTCTTGTACGACAACGTAAAGTCGTATTCCTGAAGTCGCAGCGCCCAACGTGCGAGGCGGCCAGAAGGGTCACGCAAACCGACCAGCCAGCATAACGAATGGTGATCGGCAATTATCTTAAATGGCCTCCCGTAAAGATAACAACGAAACTTCTGTACAGCGAAAACAGCTGCCAGACATTCCTGTTCCGTAACTGTGTAATTGCGTTCTGATTTGCTCAGGCAACGGCTGGCATATGCCACGACATGCTCTGCGCCATTGTGACGTTGTATGAGCACCGCGCCTACACCGATACCACTAGCGTCCGTGTGGACCTCAGTCGGGCAAGATGGATCGAAGTGACTGCAACAGTGGTGCCTGACGTTAGTACAAACTTAAGTTGTGAGAATGCGCTGTCACACTCTGGTGTCCAGTTGAAGGTTGTATCCTGTCGCAAGACGTTTGTCAGCGGATACACGATCTCCGCAAATCGTGGAACAAAACGACGAAAATATGAGCATAGGCCTGACAAATGAGCGAAATTCTCGTGCGGACTGCGGTGATTTAAAAGAGCTCACTGCTTCTATCTTGCGAGGATCGAGTCTGACGCCATCCTTGTCGACCAAGTGCCCCAGCACGAGAGTTTGACGTTCGCCAAGGCGACATTTTTTATAATTCAGAACCAGCCCGGCTTTTTCGATGCAGTCGAGAACAAGACTGAGACGGTTGTTATGTTCCTCAAACGTACGGCAAAGATCACAACATCGTCAAGGTAGCACATGCCTATCTCTCATTTTAGACCACGTAATACTGTGTCCATAAATCTTTCAAAGGTGGCTGGAGCATTAAAAAGGCCAAAAGGCATGACAATAAATTCAAATAAGCCATCCGGAGTTGTGAAAGCAGTCTTTTCTTTGTCGCCGGGTACCATAGGTATTTGCCAATAAACTGACCGCAAATCAAGCGTTGAAAAATAGGAAGCGGCATGCAAGAATTCTATGACATCATAAATCCGTGGTAAAGGATATACATCTTTCTTCGTCACAGTGTTTAGACGCCTGTAATCTACGCAGAATCTCCAGGAACCAACATTTTTCCTGACAAGAATTACCGGGGCTGCCCACGGGCTGGACGACTCTTGCATGACCCTTTTTCAGCATGTCCTTTACTTGTTCGGCGATAACTTTGTGCTCAGAGGATGACACTCGGTAGGGCTTTTGGCGGATGGGGTGTGCAGAGCCAGTGTCTATTCTGTGACGAGTGCGGGACGAGGGTAACTGAAGGGGTGCATCTCTATGTTTGAAGTCGAAAGCAGCAACATGCCGGGAAAGGACCTGCACCGGCGCTTGCCGTTCTGTCGTACTGAGAGTCTTGCTGATCATAGGGAGCATTAGATCATTATGGCGAATATCACAAGAAGAGGAAGAGGTGGGGAGGTCCGTAGCTATTGCTGCTATCGAGTTGCATGAGGCTTCATCAAAGAGAGCTATCTTCATCCCGCGAGGAAGCACAACCGGCGTGGTAGAACAGTTCAGCGCCCACAATGTTGCTACTCCTTTCGTCATGCACACAACAGAACAAGGCACAAGTATGTCCTTCTTAAAACAATTCTTGCGCAGAGGCCCCACTACTAGGTCAACACAAGCATCATCAACCGCTGTGGAAGAGACTTGAACGGGTGTCAGGCACCAAGATGGTGCTATTACTTCATCAATCACACTAAGTGTGTTCCTGTCTTCGCCACGGTAGTCTTCTTCGGAAAGCGACGGTGGACACAAATTGTTCAGTGATATTTCCCCACTACCACAGTCAATGGAAGCACCGCATTGCTCCAGGAAATCGATACCAAGAATGACATCGTGCGAACAACAAGATAGAACCAGAAATTCCGATACAAATACTTTTCCAGCCAATGAAACACTGACAGCACATACACCAAGAGGATTAAGCCACTCGCCGCCTACACCACGAAAGGTGATTGTATCGTCCCATGAAAACATAACTTTGCGACCTAAGCGGTTTCTGAAGGCGGGGCTCATCACAGACACAGTCGCCCAGTGTCAACTAACGCCATCGTCGGTATTCCATCAATCAACACATTCACTTTGTTTTTGATCATAACAATGGGCAGAGGTATATCTTGAAAAGACCGTCCGGCGACCTCATCTCCATTGGCCGCGGATGCTAGTTTCCCGGCGGCGGAGAAGAACGACGCAGGGGAGACGGCGAGCGACGAGAACGGTTGGATGGTGGTGTCAAACTCCGCTCGGATGCTGGCGAATCACTGCGTCTGGTCTCGCGCAAAAAACGGTCCCTTGTAAACAAGTCGGTTGTCCGCAGGTCATATGAAGCACCGGGTCTTGGTGGCGAAGACATGGCTGGTGTCCTTCGTGATTGGCGCCGTTGTTGGCGGCAATACCGAGCAATATGCCCAGTGAAAGCACAGTTGTAGCACACGTGAGGGTCACGGTTTATAGTAAATTGAAGGGAACGAATCCTGGGCCGCTGCTGTCGGTGAGGAAGTTCGTTATCACGCAAAGAACGGGTTTCTGCCACTCTCTGGAATTCATTGTATTCGTCGTAAGTCACATTTTGGTAGTAGGGTTGGTACTGCCGCAGCGGGACGTAGTCCGGCTGAGAACCCTGAGTATAAGAATGTGGCTGTGCTCGTCGTGATTGTGCGTCATAGGCAGGGCTTCTATTGTATAGACGTGGCTGACACTGAGGTGTGGCATCAGAATCCTCAAAGCCCTCCGCCACTCGGTGCGAGGAGAATGAAGACGTTTCCCTCGAACTCTGGTGGCTGATAGGGAGGATGAGTGCTTGTGCGGTTTGACACTTGCGCGTACAGGCCGAGTTCTTCACGTACAATCTGCCGGATTGTTGTTGCAAGATCAAGTGCCTGGTTGCTGTCTATGCTCGCGATGGTCGTCACATTAGGCAGCCTGCCGAACTTTGGCGTGATGCGCCTCGTCTTTAGTTGCTCAAAATTGTGGCAATGACGAATGACATCGGTGACAGATGTCAAGGTGTCTTTCGCGAAGAGGAAACTGTAAACATCCTCGGCGATTCCTTTTAGAATGTGCCCGACGTTGACTCCGCAATGTCTGAGGAAGACAATGGTCCTACATAGCTTTATGACTTCCTCAATGTAGGTAGATCAAGTTTCACCTGGCACTTGAGCGCCTTGCATTAGCATCTGTTCTGCTCTTTCCTTTATCGTTGTTGGGTCGCCGAAACGCTCTTTGATTTCAGAAACAAATCTGTCCCACGTCGTTAGCGTTTCCTCCCGATTCTCGTACCACATTAATGCAGTATCGGTCAGAAAGAACACGACGTACAAAAGCTGAGAAGCGGCATCCCATTTGTTAGCCGCGCTCACCCGTTTTTAATGAATGAGCCAAGCCTCGACGTCTTCATCTGGTCTGCCGGCAAAGGGACGAGCATCTCTCAGTTGTGGAGCCGAACTGGTCAGCGCAGAAGTCGAGAGGGGTTGGTGTTTATTTGCGTTGTGGGACTTGTCCAGCCCAGATGGATTCGGTGGAAGTCCAGCAATGCGACGGCTCCGTCGAAGAACTTGCGGTTCACCTTCCGTCTTCGGGTGTCGATTACCCAGCACGTCCACCACAACTGTAACAATATTATGTTTTTGAAAAAGTGGCGTGCTGGGTTGAAAATAGGGTACATTGGCTATTTGTCGAAGCGCGCGTTTTTGAAGTTGAAGAAGTGTACGAATATTAGCTTTCGTGGTGGCAGCCCATACAAACGCACAATAGTGAAGATGCGATTCAAACAAGGCGTAATATATTTGCAACTTTCAGGAAAAAAATGCCGACAGCGAGACAGCCCACCAGCGGCAGATGACAACGATTTTGTGATTAGTTCAACGTGATCGATCAAATTCGTGTGTTCTGAAAACGTAACGCTTAATACTCTGTATTTCATAAATATTTCAATGGCAGCACCGTCCAAGAATGATTCTTGATTGAAACAAGATTGGCTGTCTCTCGCCTGGAACAATATGGCCTTCGAATTTGAACTGTTAATTTTTAAAGCATTATTACAAGACCACACCGACAGATTAGAAAGAATATTGTGAGATTTTTGCGACAGATCAAGTTCATGGCCAGAAACAAACAAACTTGTATCGTCAGCGTACAGCACAATGGATGCATCAATAGCAATTTCACCAATGTCATTTACATATACATTAAATAAGGTCGGTCGAATTACGCTACCCTGCGGTACTCCCGATTTAATTTCGCGATACGAAGGGCACAAATTTTCAATAGCAACGCACTGAGTCCGCCCGGAGAGATATGATCAAAACAACAAGTTTGCCACGCTACCAATACCGTAGGGGTCTAGCTTTCTAACTGAAATTTCATGATTTAAGCGATCGAATGCCTTGCTATAGTCTATAAATATACCTAAACTTAGTTTTCCTGCACCAATGTTGTCAATTATTAGCTCCTTTTGACATAACAATGCCGTCTCTGTCAACGTGCCTGGGTGGAACCTGTGCTGACAGTCAGACAGAATGTTACTCTTTAGAAAAAAGTCATTGATTCTAGCTTAGATCACCTTCTCTAAGCCCTTAGAGAAAGTGGACAGAATAGAAATAGGCCTATAGTTCCCTAAGTCATTCCAATTACCGCCTTTAAAAATCACTGAAACCCTGGTTTTCTTCATGGCACTTGGAAAATGACCAGTTTCTCGAACAAGATTAAACACAAATTTAAGGTGGATAGCGATGACGTCAATTACAAATTTTTTGCTTTGATTTGAATGCCATATGCATCAACAGCGTTGCGATCTTTTAGGCCCAAAAAAGTACGAGAAATCTCAGTGTCATCGGTCGGCACGAAAAAAATGCCATGCATACATCTGTTACCATCTGTGCCAGTGACCACGCTATCCGATGACGTCATCATGTTCACGAAGTGATTTTTGAAGCGTTCAGTTAAAGCGACACCTGTCACCTTTTCATTGTTAAGGGTGACTTCATGGAAAAGCTGTTTCACATTTTTTTGTATTATGGCATCGTTGAAAATTTTCCACGTTCTTTCTGGATTTGTACTCTGTACAGAAGCAAAAAGGGTTTCGTAATAGTGGGCTTTAGCGTTTTGCAATCCCTTGTTTATTGCATTGCGTAACTTCTTAAATGCAACAAGATCGCCTTCTTCACGCGTGCGTAAAAATCTATGGAATAACCTATTTTTCTTACTTATAATCTTAACGTGTTGAGGCTGCACCCAAAGCTCTCTAATACGTTTCTTAACTTTGCTCTTTTTTGAGTGAAAAAGATAAATTGTAAAGGTGAGTGAAAATTGACAGGAATTAGCCGTATGCCTCACTAGTATCTTTTTTTGTTACATAAAGAGGACCAGTCTGTGCGCAGTGAAAATTGACAGAAATTAGCCGTATGCCTGACTAGCATTTTTTTTGTTTTATAAAGAGGACCAGTCTGTGCGCAATGCAAGTGCACGAAAATGTTGGATCTTTTCCTTAGATAGACATCCATAACTGAACGTGGTATCAGGCAAGCTATTTTCATTATCATAAAATGAGAATACAACGTATATTGGGCAGTGGTCGCTTATATCATAACTGATGGTCCCGGCTGTATAAATCTGTGTACCAGCGTTAACTATGAAATTATCGAGAGCCGATGGACGAAACGACGTTGCACGAGCAGGCGTTGTGATAACGCTACAGAAACCGAGTGAATCCATAAGGTTGACAGTTGCACGGATCGAAGTGCCATCATTGAGCGTGTTAATGTTGAAGTCACCACCAAGAAGAATTTCGTACTTGTTGAAAGAAGCATTCTCTAAAAGATTGTCAGTAAATTCTAAGAAATTAGACATGTTACCAATAGAAGGTTTGTAAATCACGACAAACAGAATGTTGTCTGATTTAACGCTGAGCACTTCATAATGGGGCGTGGTGCACGGGAATTTCTTAAGCACATCGCAATGTATGGCGGGCTTAACATGCAGTGCAACGCCACCACCACGTTTTTCTGCGCGATTAACAAAGAAGTGGTTACACCCATCTATGATACGCATTTCGCTGTGTTCTTGATACCATGTTTCAGAGAACATAATAACGTCAAATCAAAAAGTAAACTCAGCAAGAAACATTGCTAAAATATCTTGCTTATGAACGATTGAACGTGAGTTCACATGAAAGGCAGAAATATATCTCACGTGTGAAAGCAGGGATATTTCACATAATAGGCTGAATTCTCAATACATTTTGCAGTCAAAAGGAATATGAAAATTTTAGGATTTCGTATACCGTGTTCTACGCGATCTTTTGAAGCTCAGCCTCCGAAGCAGTACAAATTATACTGCTAGCCTCAGTTTTGCGCGCAAGCAGCTTTCCGTTGCACGTCCAAACAAAGCACCATTGATATTTATGACTTCTTGCCAAGGGAAGTGAAAGAGGATGCTTCAACGCCGGGCAGAGGTGCTCATTAACAAATACTCTGGCATCATCAGGAATTCCAACATGGTTATTTCGCACCCTGGCCTTCGACGCCTTCTCAAAAACAGTGTCCCCCTTCTGTACGCTTTTGAACTGAACAATTGTGTTAGACTTTACAGCATCTCGGGTGGGCACATGGTGAAAAACTTCTATTCCAGAAGGTGCTATGGGCTCAAGTACACCACCAATTTTTCCAACCACTCCTGCAACACATTCGTTTTTATGTTGTATAAACACTTTATATTCTACGTTTCACCTGCGCGAGTATTGCTCAGATTGAAGAAGTCTCTTCTGAATTTGCTGAATGATGTTGTCAATTTCTTTGCACTTAGCACGTAGCTCTTCATTAGCCCTCCTCAAGGCTTCCCATTCCTCGGCGGCCACCGTAAGGCGTTTTTTTTATCCTCAAACTCATCGCTCAAAGATTTGACACTGCTAATTACAGACTTCATTTCAGCACGAAGTTCCCGAATTTCCGATCTGCTTTCTCTTTCATTCGTATGCTTCGTCATGTCTTTCGAAATGAAGAATAGTAGCAGTTGAAACAATGTATAACGCTAAAACAAGTGAACAAGTTAGCGTCAGGTACACAGCAACACAGAAAGGCAGCAGCGACAGCATTAACTATTAAGCTACGAAGTGCGCATAATCCGTATACCAACCTGCAGTACAGATAAGAGTTTTTAGCGTAGCGCCGATGTGCCGTCACTGCTGCCAAGTGTGGGTCCAGTGCCAGGCAAGCCGCTTTGTAGGGCTTGTCCCGATGACGTCGTCGGCAGAAGAGCAGTCAGGGGAATGTTGGAAGCAGACCAAGGCTCACGATGACCAGGAAAATTTGGGATATGTGCAGTACAGGGAACAGTTTTTTGCGTTGCGCCGATGCGCCCTCAATGCTGCCATGTGTGGCTCCATACCCAGCGCTAGGCAAGCGGCTTTTGTAGGGCTTGTCCCGATGACGTCGTCGGCGGAAGAGCAGTCAGGGAAATGATGCAAGCAGACCAAGGCTCTTGGTGACCAGCAAAACTTCGGGTAGCTGCAGTACAGGGAACAGTTCTTTAGCGTTGCGCGGATGTACCGTGACTGCTGCCAAGTGTCGCAGATGAAATTCCCGGATTCGGTCGTGTTATCCGTCATCAGAAGAAGTGTACGAGCAAATAAAAAAACGGTGCTTCACTGCCAAAGTTGCGGCTGGGGACCGGGCTTCGCCAGGGCATAGATGAATATGCAACATGCCCAATCTACCGCGGCTTATATTCCGGCCACGGCAGTCGCATTTTGATACAGGCGAAATGTGAGAGCCCTGTGTACAGTGCAGTGAAATTGCACGTTAAAGAACACCAGATGATAGAAATATCAGTCGCCCATCACCATGGCTAAGCCTTGATATCAATCTTATTATAGTTTGCAATAAGTGCCCAAAAGAGATAAGAAGACTGGTTAGCATCACTAAAGTTGTTGTGCAGATAGACTATGCAGCACTGCGCACTCGCAGAAACAAACTCTCGCAAGCACATGACTAAGTTATGCATGTGGACACTTCGATAGCAATCAAGCTTAGTCGTGACTGAATTTTTTCGCTGGCTCATCTGCGCAAGTTACGAAAAGGTCTGGAGGTTCACATGCGAACAAAGTATGCCACTAAACTCTGGGTTTATTACTTCATAGCCACTGCTATCGCATTCACCTAGTAGTGCTCTTGCGCATATTATTTCGCAGTCAGGGTGCCTCTTCAGTGCGTCAACGCACGCAAGCAAGTCTGTCAGTTGTTAAAGCATGGTGATAGTGTCCGATTTAAATGTCTTTGCAACACATGCATGCGCCCTAACACTCGCCTACATGTCTTCAGCGACGAAGACGCATTTTTCAATGAATAGTGTGCGCTACTTAGCCTTGATTGTTCAAAAGGTCACAACGCGACTGTTTTTATCAGAGGTGTCATTGCTGCGCCAGCTCGCAGACGGCAAATGAACATTTTCAATATTTATCAACGTGCGTGCAACGCTTGCCGCATCCGCACAACTTTCAATCTCGGATAGGATTCAACACACTTCAAACATTTTTATTTGCCCAACTTCACTCAATATCATGGCAGGTTACGAATATTGTAGGCACGCTTTCCTGCTCAAGACTCAACTTCATTACCGCGAGCGTGTTTTAAACTTTTCCCCACCAACAACTTCGTTGTAGGCGCTGTTGGTTGTCAACGAGCCCTTGGCATGAAAATGCACATCGCAGACTGATGATTTATCGACAGGCTTTTTATATGTCTGCGAAAAATAAAAATTTTTCAATGAGGCATACTTTTCATGAAATTTTCAATTATGAAAATCAACATGAAGTACGAAATGCTGTATAACGCTCGCATGTGCCTAAATAAATTTGCTTTAAATAGAATATATTCTTTATTGTGAATATTGGTTTTTAAAAACTTTTTCCGTCACTTGGCTTCATATTTTAGTGAAGTTGCCAGGCACGTCTACAACGCTGTCATAACTGTGCGGCACCTTAAGGATTGACGTAACATCAGCTCTCACGGTAAAAGCAACTAAAGGTTTTATTTTACTTTTAAAAGGGAAAGTTTTTAATAATTCGTGAAAGTCGTGAAACAGCAAAACACGACGATTTTAAAGAATACTATGGTAGCTTATGGGTCGTATTCAGGCAACGCACGTTCCAGCTTTCATCTGAGATACTGCCCTCTTTTAGCTAGGTTTGCCTTGAATCTCTCATTGCACTCCTTCATGACCGTCGCCATGGGAGGGAAAATGTGCGGCACGTGACAAAAAAACACCGTGGTAAACCCAAGCCAAACTTGTGTCTAGCCTTATTAAGAAGTACGAACATGTAACCAATTTTTGTGAAAGACTTCAGTGCAGTGTCGGGCTGAAACAACTACTGAACACCGGGGCCACACGTTTTAGCTTTCACTGGTTAACCAATTGTACGCCGCACTTGGGTGACTATTTTTAAAGTACAAAGCTCCTAAGGGCTTTGGTTTGTTCATTCCTTGTATGTATGTACATGACCACCTGTAGTTCCACCTTTGCCGACTACCGACTACTTGGTTCTTGCAAACATCCCTCTACGCCCTATCACCAATCCACCACTTCACGGGCCATAAAGCAAATACTGTTGAGAAGTAGCCAATATGAAATGCAAACTGCTCGTGTACTTCTGTTAAGGTGCACGTTTAAGAACCATAGATTGTCGCACTTTGTCCATCCCTAGTTGGTACGTTAGCGCCTATAGGTCCACTTTTGCAAATTGCCCACTACTTCGCCCTTGCAAACATTCCACTGCACCCCATCACTGATTCACCACTTCACCGATCATTAAACCGCTATAAAGAAGGTATAACGGAAGCGACTTATAGCTACCACTTGCGAATAACATTTTTTGTATAAATATATAAAGTGTTTGTCCCGTGTTTTTTGATGCAGTGGTGATAGTCGCGGATGGTTCATGGTTTGTCAATGAAACTCTTCAGCGTTTCACCCCACTCTGCATTGTTCACTTCTTGGGCATATCGTGATTTTTTTCGCTCACGCGTAGTGCAGAGACGTCCAAGTGAACTCACCACAGGCAGACACAGATACGATGCGTGTGCCCAATCTCCAGAGACAGAATCTTGAGCTGAAACCAGGCTTTCGCACCTCTCATAAGTCTACGGGCGCGTCATTATTGGCGTACGTCTTCCATTCCTTTGCCCCGCCGAGGTGTTTAAGTGGCTAAGGTACTCGGCTGCTGACCCGCAGGTCGCGGGATTGAATCTGGGCGGCGGCGGCTGTATTTTCTATAGAGGCGGAAATGTTGTAGGCCCGTCTGCTCAGAATAGGGTGCACGTTTAAGAACCCACGGTGGTCAAAATTTTCGGAGCCTTCTTCTATGCCATCTTTCATAATCATAAGGTGGTTTTGGGCCGGTAAACCTCACATATAAATCAAATCAATCTATCACTTCGGGGCATGCCTGCAGCCGCTGTGTCTTTCCGCTTCTATATTATTATCCTTTTGTGGGTACTCGGGGTCATCGTCTGACCTCTGTCGCTTCGCACCCATTTCATCGCCTAACCGTTGCTTTCAAATCCGCACGTCGAGACAAGTGTAATTGTGTATATCAACACCATTGTGTAATTTGAATAATCGTAAGCATATCGTCGTAGAATAGTGTAAGGCAGCAGCACTACAATCTCCCAAATGTCATTTTCCGCGGCTTACAAGAGGTTTTCAGAGGCCTAGATTGGGAACAGTTAGGCAAAAGAATTGATGGATTGTACCTTAGCAACCTGCGCTTCGCCGATGACATTGCATTGCTTAGTAACTTCCAGGACGAATTGCAACTCATGATTATGGAGTTCGACAAAGAGAGCAGAAAAGCAGGTTTTATAGAAACCTACAGAAAACAAAACTAATGTACAACAACCTCGGAAAAGAACAGCACTTCGAGATAGGTAATAGTGCACTTGAAGTTATAAGAGACTATGTTAACTTAGGACAGGTAAAAATCGTGGAGCCGAACCACCAGACTGAAGTAACCAGAAGAATAAGAATGGGGTGGAGCACATTTGGCAAGAACTCTCAAATCATGACAGGTAGATTGCCACTATAACTGAAGAGGAAGGTATATAACAGCTGCACCTTGCCGGTACTTAGTTACAGAGCAGAAACCTGGAGACTTACGAAAAGAGTTCAGCTTGAATTGAGGACTACGTCGTGAGCAATGGAAAGGAAAATGGCAGGTGTAACGTTAAGGGACAAGAAGAAAGCAGAGTGGATTAGGGAACAAACACGGGTTAAGGATATCATAGTTGAAATCAAGAAGAGAAAATTGGCATGGGCCGGGCTTGTAGCACGTTGACAGGATAAGAACTGGCCATTAAGGGTGACTTACTGGATTCTTAGAGAAGGCAACTGGTTAGGAGGAGACAGAAGGTAAGATGGGCAGATGAGATTAAGAAGTTAGCGGGCATAAATTGTCAGCAGCTTGCACACGGCCGAGTTGTCTGGTTGAACATGGGAGAGGCATTTGTGCTGCAGTGGGTGTAGTCAGGCTGATGATTATGATAATGATGATGATGAAGGAGAAGTCTATCGTCGTAACTTGCCAGGCATGGTCGTGGTTTAGAAGGCACATTTCGTCATCATCATCACCATCATCAACGTCACTACACCCACTGCAAGAGTAAGGCCTCTCACAAGATTCACTAATCAACCTGGTCATCTGCTTTCCGTTGCCACGTTATAGCTGCCAAGTTTTTAATCTCATTGGTCCCACTGTTTCTGTCCTCTTCGTGCGCTTGTCTTCTCTGGGAACCCAGTCTGTTACCCTTAATGGCCAGCTGTTATTCTGCCTATGTGCTACGTGCCCGGCTTATGTCTATTTCTTCTTGATTTCAACTATGATGTCCTTAACCCCGGTGTGCCCTAAGATTACATTTATCAATTAACTTTCCATCGCTCACCACGTCGTCCTCAATTTAAGTTGATCCCTCTTTATAAGCCTCCAGGTTTTTGCTTCGTAGGTAAGTACTGGCAAGATGCAGCTGGTATCTTCCTCTTCAGGGTTAATGGCACAGTACTATTCGTTATTTGAGAATGCTTGATGAATGTGATCCACGCCATAATAATTCTTCTAGTTATTTTACTCTGGCAGTCCCTGTCCTAAGTAAACATACTTCTTTACAATTCCCAGCCTCTCTCCCCTTATGGCGAACTGCTGTTTTCTGCCGAAGCTGTTGCACGTTACTTTAGTTTTGTTCATATCAATTTTCAGACCTACTTTTTTGCTTTTCGTCTCCAGTTCTGTAATCATGAGCTGCTATTCGCCCCTCGAGTTACTCGTCAAGGCAACGTCATCAGTGAATTGCAGGTGAGATACTCTCCATTAACTCTTATCCCTAACTCTTCCCAATCTATGGTGCTGAAAATCTCCTGTAAGCACGTGGTAAATAGCATTGAAGAGATCGTGTTTCTGACTTGCACTCTTTTTGTTGGGATTTTGTCGCTTTCTTCATTGAGAAGAATGGTGATTGTGGATCCACTGGGGACTTCTTCCAGTATTTTTATGTTGTTTTTTTCGGTGGCTGATTCTGTAGTGCCCGCAATACACCTTGTCGTAATTTATGAAAACTATGTATAGGAATTAGTTGTATAGCGTGCATTTCCCTATTACCTGAATAGGCCACAATATTGCCAGGTTCCATTTCCCAAGTTTTTGTTATCGCCCCAAAACACCACACGATTCTCAGCGCAAACCGCGCCTGCAGTTTTCGAGAAGGTTCCGGACTGTGGTAGATCAATTCGATAAGATCACGCTCACTGTGCGAACGGTACAGATTGTTCTGGAACCTACGCCACCACCAGCGATAACGCTAGAACATTCGACGGCAAGAGTATAAATGCCGACGCGCTTCGCCGCTTGTCAGTTGTTGATCGAAGGCCGACACTCCGTTCGCCGCTATCAGCCCGGGAGTGCTATCTGTGCGAGACTGCGGCTGTAATTGCACTTTCCGTTTACCGGGCACAGGTTCGCCCAAATAAATATTTAAATACCTACACAAAGTCTTCAGTCTTCCCAGTGACATCTGGTGGAGGTGCTGCTTCGTTCATGTACCGGATGCCCCCGTCAAGCCGTGAACCCAGCCCACGTCGCGGAGAAGACACCGACGCCAACCAGGAGCAGTAAACAAGCCACCGACAGCAAGGGCTACCACCGGAGTACGGGCTTCTACAAGACATGGTGCGGAAGACCAAGGCCAGGACCGCGACTGCAGCGACAATGACAACCGCAGCGTCCCAGCCCACGATGGTCATGCATCAACCCAGGGAACCACCAATTTTCCATGGGTCATCATTCGAAGACCCGGAGTCCTGGCTAGAATCCTACGACTGTGTGGCCGCCCTCAACCACTGGGACCATGACGAAAAGCTGTGTCGTGTGTTCTTCTATTTGGAGGACACCGCATAGACTTGGCCCGAAAATCGGGAGTCCACGCTCCAAACGTGGAATGTTTTCCGTGGCGCATTCCTGCAAACGCTCGCCAAGAGAGGGCCGTTGCTTTATTAGAGACCCGGGTTCAGCTACCAAATGAAAATGTCGCCATTTTTAGAGAAGAAATGACCCCACTATTTCGTCACGCTGACGCAGACATGCCTGAGGAGAAAAAAGTTCGTTTCTTCATGCGAGGGGTCAAACAGAAGCTCTTCGCGGGATTGATGAGAAACCCACCGAAAACCGTCCAAGAATTTTTAGCCGAAGCGACCACTATCGAATAGACCCTGGACATGCGCACCAGACAGTATAATCGTCGCCTGACTGCAGAATGCGCTGCTGCTCAAGCCAGTAACTCCGGAGAGCTGCGTGAAACGATCCGAGCGATCGCGCGGGAAGAGCTGCGCAAGCTGTTGCTTTCGGCGCCGCCTCAAGTGGAGTCAATCGCCGACATTGTGCGAGAAGAAGTTCGGCAGTCGCTTTAAATTCCCCACGCACCGCTGCCCGAGCCGGAAGCTATGAGCTACGCCACTGCTTTGCGCCACAACGCTCCTCCCCGTCCACGCCAAAACGCCACCCTATCGCACTGCTGTCGACGGACGCCACCGCCGCCACCACCCCCACCGACGTCATACCGTTCGCCAGTGGCCCAGCGCAGTGCACCGAGGATGACTGACGTCTGGCTCACCCCTGACCATCGCCCGCTCTGCTACCACTGCGGCGAGGCCGGACACATATACCGCCGTTGCCAGTACCGACCGATGGGACTGCGTGGCTTCGCCGTCAATGTACCGCGTCCACATCCAGGAGAACGACTACGTGACATCGCTGACTACCTGATAGGAACTCGGTGGACACCACGAAGCCCTTCGCGTTCGCCGTGGCCCAGCCGCTGCACGTCACCGCACCACCAGCAGCACTCTGGCCCAACGCGGGGTCGGTCTCCTAGCCCGTATCCGGGAAACTAAGGGCAGCAACCGGTGGAGGTGCGGTTGCTGTGCGACGAACTACCGAAGACCCTCCGACGACGACAGCGCCGCGACGGAGCTTTCCGAACACAATGCCAACCAGGCATTGTGTTCGGAAAGCCTGACGACGAAAGCTCACTTACCGAAGGTGGCCTGACGACGCAACATGGAAGCAGCGGAACAAGCCGACGCAGCCGTGACCCGACGCCACGCCCTAACTGTAATGCGAGACGGCGAACTAGCGACCTTGACGTTCTTATCGACGGCCACAGTGTGACCGCTCTCGTCGATACTGGAGCCGACTATTCTGTCATCAGTGGGTCGTTCGCCGCGAAGTTAAAGAAAGTTAGGACAGCTTGGAAAGGCCCTGAAATCCACACAGCCGGAGCTCATCTCGTAACGCCTGCAGGAATCTGCACAGCGAGAGTCACCATTAACGGCCGTATTTATGCTACAGACTTCGTAGTCCTACAGCGTTGCTCGAGAGATGTCATCCTTGGCATGGAGTTCTTATGCCTCCATGGTGCTGTCATCGACCTGAAAACAAAGTCGATAACGTTATCCACAGAAGAAGCACTACCGCCGCGCACGCCATCAGGACACCATCCTTTGAATGTGCTGGAAGAACAAGTCACCATTCCGCCTCCCTCAAGCGTCATTATTTCAATCGGCGCTCCTAAATCACCTGACTTAAAAGGCGTCGTTGAAGGCAGTCAGCATCTGTTGGTCACCCAAAATATCTGCGTCGCAAGAGGAATTGCAGAGCTGCGGAGAGGCAAAGCAACGGTTATGCTCACGGAATTCAGCAATGAGTACAAACATGTGAACAAAGGAACAACGGTCGCATACATCGAAGAAATTGTCGAGGCCACCAGTGCTTTCGCCCTCGCCGATTCTGCGGAACATGCTCAGAGGAACCAAGCCCCTCCCACAGCTTTCGACGTCAATCCCAGACTTCCGAACGATAAGCAAGAACAGCTCAAGGCCCTGCTCCTGCGATACAAAGATTGCTTTTCGTCATCATCGAAAATTCGGCAGACCCCAATCACGAAACATCGCATCATAACCGAAGAAAAGGCCAGACCACTCCGTCAGAGTCCGTACAGTGTTTCGACACGAGAACGTGAGGCCATGAAGAGACAAGTTGATGAAATGCTGCGGGATGACATTATCCAGCCGTCCAAGAGTCCATGGGCATCCCCCGTGGTGTTAGTGAAGAAAACGGATGGGACCCTACGTTTCTGCGTCGATTATCGCCGCCTGAACAAAATCACAAGAAAGGACGTGTATCCTCCCCCACGAATAGACGACGCACTTGATCGGCTCCATAACGCCAAGTACTTTTCGTCAATGAACCTGAAGACTGGCTATTGGCAAATCGAAGTCGACGAAAAAGACCGAGAAAAGACGGAGTTTATAACACCGGACGGCCTCTTCGAGTTTAAGGTGATGCCCTTCGGCCTTTGCTCTGCGCCTGCAACTTTTCAACGCGTTATGGATACAGTACTGGCAGGATTGAAGTGTCAGACTTGCCTTGTGTACTTGGACGACGTCGTCGTGTTTTCCTCGAGTTTCGACGAGCATCTTCGGCACTTTGAAGCTGTACTTCAAGCCATCAAGACTTCCGGACTCACACTGAAGCCACAAAAGTGGAGAATTGCGTATGAGGATATCATGTTTCTGGGGCACGTTATCAGCAAGTCTGGAGTTCGTCCGGATCCACGGAAAACAGCCACCATCGCCGACTTCCCGCCGCCCACTGACAAGAAGGCCGTGCGCCAATTTCCGGGCCTGTGTGCCTATTATAGGCGGTTCGTGAAAAACTTCGCTCGTATCGCCGATCCTCTCACTAACCTTACCAAGGCCGACGTGGAGTTCAAGTGGGAAACGCCACAGTAACACGCTTTCCAGGAGCTTCAACATCGCCTTTAGACGCCTCCGTTACTTGCCCATTTCGACGAATTCGCCGAGACAGAAATACATACTGACGCAAGCAGCGTAGGTCTTCGCGCCGTTCTTGTGCAGAGGGCTGATGGACTTGAAAGGGTTATTAGTTACGCCAGCCGATCGCTATCCAAAGAAGAAGCAGATTATTCCACAAGAGAAAATAAGTGCCTCGCCTTCATCTGGGCTACCTCGAAATTTCGCCCCTACCTCTACGGCAGGCCCTTCA
This sequence comes from Rhipicephalus annulatus, assembly GCA_013436015.1. Lineage (NCBI taxonomy): Eukaryota > Metazoa > Arthropoda > Arachnida > Ixodida > Ixodidae > Rhipicephalus > Rhipicephalus annulatus. The sequence continues at coordinate 142,403 of WOVY01005335.1, forward strand.
AAGTTGTGAGCGACCACCACGCCTTGTGTTGGCTAGCCACCATGAAGGACCCTTCAGGTCGCCTCGCACAAAGGAGCCTAAGACTTCAAGAATATGACATTACTGTCATTTACAAGTCCGGCAAAAAACAATTGCCCGCAGCTTCCCTCGGGGGAACACTGAGGAGGATGCGGAGCATATAATTGGTTAACGGGGTGTTAAAGTGCGACTTAATTGGGTCGATGGCTAAATTGGTTAACGTGGTTGTGAAATGGGGTGTTAAATTGCGACTTACTTGGGTCGATGGCTAAATTGGTTAACGTGGTTGTAGGAGAGGGTGTTAAATGAGTGAACACGCACACACGTATGCGAAAGGGCGGCGCTGGTCTAAGGGACGTCGATCATTGTGTTTGTGGATTCGTTGGAATTCATTTCACCGCGACCTTGGACGTCGACGCGCCGTACAAACCAACCGACGAGCGGCAACTGTGCGAGCGAGCGCCGACCTTGAGTATATATACAGCGCGACGGCGCATGCACTGTCAGCTGTTGAATGTTCTCGAAGCGCGACGGTGCATGCGCGTCCACTGGAGAGTCAGGAGAATTGTAGATGTCGAACGCGGTGTGTAGAGGAGGAAGGGTGCACAGATGTGGAAGAAGGAGGAGGAAGCTTACGGACGGCGCCGCACTACAAGCCCCGAGTATTAGATGCTCCGCATCTAAAACACTCCGACGCCGACTGTCTCTCTCGTGCGCCTGTCGACCAACTGCTACCCGACGACCCGGATGACGACTACTTCTTGGGAACGATAACTACCGACGACTTCGCTGAACGACAGCGGGCCGACCCGGAACTTAAGGCCCTAATAGAATACCTCCAAGGCAGGACCGCCGAAGTCCCGAAGGTATTCAAGCGCGCACTTGCGTCGTTCTTTCTACGAAACGGTCTTCTACAAAAGAAAAACTTTTCACCGCTTCGACCTAAGTACCTCCTTGTGGTGCCTTTAGCTCGGCGACCAGAACTCCTGCAGGCCCTGCACGACGATCCGACGGCAGGGTGCCTCGGTGATTCTCGCACGCTCGCGAGGATGCAAGAAAGGTACTACTGGCCACGTCTTACCACCGACGTCACTCGTTATATGAGGACATGCCGGGACTGCCAGCGACGCAAGACACCGCCGACAAGGCCAGCGGGACTTCTGCAGCCAATTGATCCACCTTGCTGACCTTTCCAGCAGATTGGTATGGACATACTGGGGCCGTTCCCGACGTTGGCTTTCGGAAACAAATGGATCGGGGTAGCTACCGACTACCTCACCCGCTACGCCGAGACAAAAGCGCTGTCAAAAGGCAATGCATCCGAGGTAGCTAAGTTCTTCGTCGAAAATATCGTCCTATGTCACGGTGCCCCGGAGGTCCTTATCACCGACAGAGGAACGGCATTCACTGCCGACTTAACTCAAGCGATCTTGGCGTACAGCCAAACAAACCACCTCCGGACGACAGCGTACCACCCACACACCAACGGCCTCACCGAGCGGCTTAACAAGACGATAACCGACATGCTGTCAATGTACGTCGATATCGAACACAAGACGTGGGACGCCATTCTTCCGTATGTGACCTTCGCATACAACACGGCGGTGCAGGAGACGACGCAGATATCTCCATACAAATTGGTCTACGGAAGGAGCCCGGCAACGACGCTCGATGCCATGTTACCCAACGTCACCGACGAAGAAAACCTCGATGTGAGCGAGAACCTTCAACGCGCCGAAGAAGCCCGACAACTTGCGCGTCTTTGTATCAAGAATCAACAGACGACCGACAGCCACCGTTACAATCTTCGACGACGCTTCGTGGAATACCAGCCCGGTGAACGTGTTTGGGTGTGGGCGCCTATACGCCGACGTGGACTAAGTGAAAAGCTTCTGCGACGGTACTTCGTACCGTACAGGGTGGTTCAACGTCTTGGCCCACTTGATTACGAGGCTGTCCCCGACGTCATCACGAACTCTCAACGACACCGATCGCGACCTGAAGTCGTCCATGTCGCGCACCTCAAGCCGTTTCTTGCGCGTTAACAAACTGAAACAGTGTTTTTGGTATTATTGTTGTATCGTATTTTATTCATTGTACTTTCTTACATTATTGTTGTAACTTCATCTTTAGATAAAGCATCGGGACGATGCCTGTTTTCAGAGGGGGGCAATGCCATGTTCCATTTTCCAAGTTTTTGTTATCGCCCCAAAACACCACACGATTATTAGCGCAAAGCGCGCCTGCAGTTTTCGAGAGGGTTCCAGTTTGTAGTAGATCATTTCGATAAGATCACGCCCACTGTGCGAACGGTACAGATTGTTCTGGAACCTACGCCACCGCCAGCGATAACGCTAGAACATTCGACGGCAAGAGTACAAATGCTGACGCGCTTCGCCGCTTGTCAGTTGTTGATCGAAGGCCGACGCTCCATTCGCCGCTATCAGTCCGAGACTGCTATATGTGCGAGACTGCTGCTGTAATTGAACTTTCCGTTTACCAGGCACAGGTTCGCCCAAATAAGCAGTTAAATCCCAACACGAAGTCTCCTGTCTTCGGCCACGTCCCGACCCCGTGACAATATGATTATGGCCTATTGTGAAGGAGCGTATCCAAAATTCGGCTTGGTCTTTTAGTTGATTGAACTCGAATGTTGCCTTAATTCTATTAGACAATCTTTTGTAAATAGTTTACAGAGAACAAACAGTAAGCTGATCGTCCTAATATTTTGAAGTCCTTGGTGTCGCTGTTCATAGGAATTAAGAAGATGTTGGCAGTTTCTCAAGGTTCTGGTACTCTTCCTGTCAAAAGACATTTCGTATGCAAGGTGCCCAGTTTTTCTAACACATTCTCTCCGACATTGTTCAGGAGGTCTATTGTTACCTTATTCTCACCAATGGCTTTGCCATTGTATTCCTTCTAGGGCTTTCCTTACTTCCCCTGTCGTTACTGGTAGGATGTAGAATTCCTCTGGGCTATTCTTGTTTCCCACGATACTATTCTGCTTGTTTTGGTTTCTGGAAAGCTAATTGTAGAAGTCCGCCACAGACTAACCTATCCGTTTTGGTTATGACATTGCCTTCTTTGTTCTTCATAGCATCTATGAAGTTTTGGCCTATGCAAAAGTTTGCCTTCGGAGCTTTTAGGTTTTTATCACTTTTTAAAGCCTGCTCAATTCTGTACATGTTATTTATTCTGACGTCACCTACCTTACACCTACTAACTTTAAAAGCTCCCTAGCTCGATTTTTCCGGTTTCATTTGAGGTTTTCATGGTTTGCTGTCTCTTGATAGGATCTTTAGTCTTCTGAGATAGTTGGTCAGTGTCCTGTTTAGTGACTGTACCTCAGGCCTCGATTGCACACTCTTTGACAATACTAGTAAGGTTATCGTTCATTGTATCAACGTTAGTTACCTCACTCAGTGGCTCGAATCTATTCTGAAGCGGAACTCTGAATTCCTGTGCTTTCGATATCACCGCTGGTTTATTACTTGGCTTCTTGCATATCAGTTTTCGTCTTTACACTTTGAACTATAGTTAAATATGAGCTATTACTATTCTATGGGGACAGCATCAGATCTCGCCAACTTCTTCTACATCCTGCGCAATGCCTACTTGTAAACACAGAATGAAGTTTATTTCGTTTTTAGTTTCGCCATGAGGACTTCTTCACGTTCGCTTACGGTTGGTGCGTTTTCTAAAGAAGGTAATCAAGATCGCTAATCTATTGCGTTCTGCGAACTTTATTACTACCTCCCCTCGGGGATTTCTGTGCCGATGCCATATTCCCTCAATACGTGGTCTCTGGCTTGTTTCTTGCCTACTTTGGCATGCAAGTTGCTCATCAGAATGCTTTATTGTAACTTTACTTTGTTAAGGGCTGAATTTCTGTAGAGTCATAGAAGGCACATATCACAGGTGCATAAAGAGCGGCTAGCTTTCAGACGTAACACATGCACTTCGTTTTGTTCAGAAACATCGCTTTAGTTAGAACAGATTGCAACCTGTAGTAACTGGTGCATTCATGCTGAGACCAGCAATGGTGTGATATGGCTTGTTCATTCATAGAAGTTCGCCTGTGAGAGATCTTGTGGTACAATAATATCACTATGGTTCCTAGGAAGTATAGTCTAGCCACTCTAATGGCCCGCCGCGGTAGTCTATTGGATAAGGTATTCGGCTGTTGACCCGCTGGTCACGAGATCACATCCCCGCTGTGGCGGCAGCATTGCCGATGGAGGCGGAAATGTTGTAGGCCCGTGTGCTCAGATTTGTGTGCACGTTAAAGAACACCAGGTGGTCTAAATTTCCGGAGCCCTCCACTACGGCGTCTCTCATAATCGTTAGGTGATTTTGGGACGTTAAACCCCACATATCAATCAATCAATCTAGCCCCTATAATATCACCACACATATGATTTGCTATACGTTTTAGGAGTGAAGCTTCTCAGGCTATTGCTTGTTCTCTCCTCTTTAGTAGCAGTAGTAATCAAAGCATATAAAACCTGTTCAGTTTGAAAACTCGGAGTATTGCGAAGCGCCGCCGCAAGCGGCGACTGGAATGGGCGCTGTTGTCGCTACAGGCTTCCGCCAGTCCAGCATCGCACGCCGGATAGAGTGTGTGTTAGGCTGCGGTTTCGCTGTGTCCGCGAGTTGTGTAATACGCCGACTGAATATATTTTCATGCTGTCGTGTTCTATGTAGCGTAGATGTTTGTTTGTATGCAATGTTTACTGGTGTGCTTGTATGCACAACCGTCTCACTAACAAATTTGCGCGATACTTCTGGTGTGCACGTGATCTGGCTCTCCATTCGGCGCGGGATCACGCTATTACTCGTCATTACAAAAGCCTGTCGATAAATCATCAGTCTGCGATGTGCATTTTCATGCCAAGGGCTCGTTGACAACCAACAGCGCCTACAACGAAGTTGTTGGTGGGGAAAAGTTTAAAACACGCTCGCGGTAATGAAGTTGAGTCTTGAGCAGGAAAGCGTGCCTACAATATTCGTAACCTGCCATGATATTGAGTGAAGTTGGGCAAATAAAAATGTTTAAAGTGTGTTTAATCCCTATCCGAGACTGAAAGTTGTGCGGATGCGGCAAGCGTTGCACGCAGGTTGATAAATATTGAAAATGTTCATTTGCCGTCTGCGAGCTGGCGCAGCAATGACACCTCTGATAAAAACAGTCGCGTTGACCTTTTGAACAATCAAGGCTAAGTAGCGCACACTAGTCATTGAAAAATGCGTCGTCGTCGCTGAAGACATGTAGGCGAGTGTTAGGGCGCATGCATGTGTTGCAAAGACATTTAAGTCAGACACTATCACCATGCTTTCACAACTGACAGACTTGCTTGTGTGCGTTGACGCACTGAAGGGGCACCCTGACTGTGAAAGAATATGCGCAAGAGCACTACTACGTGAAGGTGATAGCAGCGGCTATGAAGTAATAAACCCAGAGTTTAGTGGCATACTTTGTTCGCATGTGAACCTCCAGACCTTTCCGTAACTTGCGCAGATGAGCCAGCGAAAAAATTCGGTCACGACTAAGCTTGATCGCTATCGAAGTGTCCACATGCATAACTTAGTCATGTGCTTGCGAGAGTTTGTTTCTGCGAGTGCGCAGTGCTGCATAATCTATCTGCACAACAACTTTAGCGATGCTAACCAGTCTTCTTATCTCTTTTGGGCACTTATTGCAAACTATAATAAGAATGATATCAAGGCTTAGCCATGGTGATGGGCGACTGATGTTTCTATCATCTGGTGTTCTTTAACGTGCACTTTCACTGCACAGTACACAGGGCTCTCACATTTCGCCTGTATCAAAATGCGACTGCCGTGGCCGGAATATAAGCCGCGGTAGATTGGGCATGTTGCATATTCATCTATGCCCTGGCGAAGCCCGGTCCCCAACCGCAACTTTGGCAGTGAAGCACCGTTTTTTTATTTGCTCGTACACTTCTGCTGATGACGGATAACACGACCGAATCCGGGAATTTCATCTGCGACACTTGGCAGCAGTCACGGTACATCCGCGCAACGCTAAAGAACTGTTCCCTGTACTGCAGATATCCCAAGTTTTGCTGGTCACCAAGAGCCTTGGTCTGCTTGCATCATTTCCCTGACTGCTCTTCCGCCGACGACGTCATCGGGACAAGCCCTACACAAGCCGCTTGCCTAGCACTGGGTATGGAGCCACACATGGCAGCATTGAGGGCGCATCGGCGCAACGCAAAAAACTGTTCCCTGTACTGCACATATCCCAAATTTTCCTGGTCATCGTGAGCCTTGGTCTGCTTCCATCATTCCCCTGACTGCTCTTCTGCCGACGACGTCATCGGGACAAGCCCTACAAAGCGGCTTGCCTGGCACTGGACCCACACTTGGCAGCAGTGACGGCACATCGGCGCTACGCTACAAAACTCTTATCTGTACTGCAGGTTGGTATACGGATTATGCGCACTTCGTATCTTAATAGTTAATGCTGTCGCTGCTGCCTTTCTGTGTTGCTGTGTACCTGACGCTAACTTGTTCACTTGTTTTAGCGTTATACATTGTTTCAACTGCTACTATTCTTCATTTCGAAAGACATGACGAAGCATACGAATGAAAGAGAAAGCAGATCGGAAATTCGGGAACTTCGTGCTGAAATGAAGTCTGTAATTAGCAGTGTCAAGTCTTTGAGCGATGAGTTTGGGGATAAAAAAAACGCCTTACGGTGGCCGCCGAGGAATGGGAAGCCTTGGGGAGGGCTAATGAAGATTTACGTGCTAAGTGCAAAGAAATTGATAACATCATTCAGCAAATTCAGAAGAGACTTCTTCAATCTGAGCAATACTCGCGCAGGTGAAACGTAGAATATAAAGTGTTTATACAACATAGAAACGATTGTGTTGCAGGACTGGTTGGAAAAATTGGTGGTGTACTTGAGCCCATAGCACCTTCTGGAATTGAAGTTTTTCACCATGTGCCCACCCGAGATGCTGTAAAGTCTAACACAATTGTTCAGTTCAAAAGCGTACAGAAGGGGGACACTGTTTTTGAGAAGGCGTGGAAGGCCAGGGTGCGAAATAACCATGTTGGAATTCCTGATGATGCCAGAGTATTTGTTAATGAGCACCTCTGCCCGGCGTTGAAGCATCCTCTTTCACTTCCCTTGGCAAGAAGTCATGAATATCAATGGTGCTTTGTTTGGACGTGCAACGGAAAGCTGCTTGCGCGCAAAACTGAGGCTAGCAGTATAATTTGTACTGCTTCGGAGGCTGAGCTTCAAAAGATCGCGTAGAACACGGTATACGAAATCCTAAAATTTTCATATTCCTTTTGACTGCAAAATGTATTGAGAATTCAGCCTATTATCTGAAATATCCTTGCTTTCAGACGTGAGATATATTTCTGCCTTTCATGTGAACTCACGTTCAATCGTTCATAAGCAGATATTTTAGCAATGTTTCTTGCTGAGTTTACTTTTTCATTTGACGTTATTATGTTCTCTGAAACATGGTATCAAGAACACAGCGAAATGCGTATCATAGTTGGGTGTAACCACTTCTTTGTTAATCGCGCAGAAAAACGTGGTGGTGGCGTTGCACTGCATGTTAAGCACGCCATACATTGCGATGTGCTTAAGAAATTCCCGTGCACCACGCCCCATTATGAAGTGCTCAGCGTTAAATCAGACAACATTGTGTTTGTCGTGACTTACAAACCTTCTATTGGCAACATGTCTAATTTCTTAGAATTTACTGACAATCTTTTGGAGAATGCTTCCTTCAACAAGTACAAAATTCTTCTTGGTGGTGACTTCAACATTAACACGCTCAATGATGGCACTTCGATCCGCGCAACTGTTAACCTTTTGGATTCACTCGGTTTCTGTAGCGTTATCACAACGCCTGCTCGTGCAACGTCGTTTCGTCCATCGGCTCTCGATAATTTCATAGTTAACGCTGGTACACAGATTTATACAGCCGGGACCATCAGTTATGATATAAGCGACCACTGCCCAATATACGTTGTATTCTCATTTTATGTTAATGAAAATAGCTTGCCTGATACCACGTTCAGTTATGGATGTCTATCTAAGGAAAATATCCAACATTTTCGTGCACTTGCATTGCGCACAGACTGGTCCTCTTTATAAAACAAAAAAAATGCTAGTCAGACATACGGCTAATTTCTGTCAATTTTCACTGCGCACAGACTGGTCCTCTTTATGTAACAAAAAAAAGATACTAGTGAGGCATACGGCTAATTCCTGTCAATTTTCACTCACCTTTACAATTTATCTTTTTCACTCAAAAAAGAGCAAAGTTAAGAAACGTATTAGAGAGCTTTGGGTGCAGCCTCAACACGTTAGGATTATAAGTAAGAAAAATAGGTTATTCCATAGATTTTTACGCACGCGTGAAGAAGGCGATCTTGTTGCATTTAAGAAGTTACGCAATGCAATAAACAAGGGATTGCAAAACGCTAAAGCCCACTATTATGAAATTCCTTTTTGCTTCTGTACACAGTAAAAATCCAGAAAGAACGTGGAAAATTTTCAACGATGCCATAATACAAAAAAATGTGAAACAGCTTTTCCATGAAGTCACCCTTAACAATGAAAAGGTGACAGGTGTCGCTTTAACTGAACGCTTCAAAACTCACTTCGTGAACATGATGACGTCATCGGATAGCGTGGTCACTGGCACAGATGGTAACAGATGTATGCATGGCATTTTTTTCGTGCCGACCGATGACACTGAGATTTCTCGTACTTTTTTGGGCCTAAAAGACCGCAACGCTGTTGATGCATATGGCATTCAAATCAAAGCAATAAAATTTGTAATTGACGTCATCGCTATCCACCTTAAATTTGTGTTTATTCTTGTTCGAGAAACTGGTCATTTTCCAAGTGCCATGAAGAAAACCAGGGTTTCAGTGTTTTTGAAGGCGGTAATTGGAATGACTTAGGGAACTATAGGCCTATTTCTATTCTGTCCACTTTCTCTAAGGGCTTAGAGAAGGTGATCTAAGCTAGAATCAATGACATTTTTCTAAAGAGTAACATTCTGTCTGACTGTCAGCACAGGTTCCACCCAGGCACGTTGACAGAGACGGCATTGTTATGTCAAAAGGAGCTAATAATTGACAACATTGGTGCAGGAAAACTAAGTTTAGGTATATTTGTAGACTATAGCAAGGCATTCAATCGCTTAAATCATGAAATTTCAGTTAGAAAGCTAGACTCCTACGGTATTGGTAGCGTGGCAAACTTGTTGTTTTGATCATATCTCTCCGGGCGGACTCAGTGCGTTGCTATTGAAAATTTGTGCCCTTCGTATCGCGAAGTTAAATCGGGAGTACCGCAAGGTAGCGTATTTCGACCGACCTTATTTAATGTCAATGTAAATGACATTGGTGAAATCGCTATTGATGCATCCATTGTGCTGTACGCTGACGATACAAGTTTGTTTGTTTCTGGCCATGAACTTGATCTGTCGCAAAAATCTCACAATAGTCTTTCTAATCTGTCGGTGTGGTCTAGTAATAATGCTTTAAAAATTAACAGTTTAAATTCGAAGGCCATATTGTTCAAGGCAAGAGACAGCCAATCTTGTTTCAATCAAGAATCATTCTTGGACGGTGCTGCCATTGAAATTTTCAGGAAATACAGAGTATTAAGCGTTACGTTTTCAGAACACATGATTTTGATCGATCACGTTGAACTAATCTCAAAATCGTTGTCATCTGCCGCTGGTGGGCTGTCTCGCTGTCGGCATTTTTTTCCTGAAAGTTGCAAATATATTACGCCTTGTTTGAATCGCATCTTCACTATTGTGCGTTTGTATGGGCTACCACCACGAAAGCTAATATTCGTACACTTCTTCAACTTCAAAAACGCGCGCTTCGACAAAGAGCCAATGTACCCTATTTTCACCCCAGCACGCCACCTTTTCAAAAACATAATATTGTTACAGTTGTGGTGGACGTGCTGGGTAATCGACACCCGAAGACGGAAGGTGAACCGCAAGTTCTTTGACGGAGCCGTCGCATTGCTGGACTTCCACCGAATCCATCTGGGCTGGACAAGTCCCACAACGCAAATGAACACCGACCTCTCTCGACTTCTGCGCCGACCAGTTCGGCTCCACAACTGAGAGATGCTCGTCCCTTTACCGGCAGACCAGATGAAGACGTCGAGGCTTGGCTCATCCATTACAAGCGGGTGAGCGCCGCTAACAAATGGGATGCCGCTTCTCAGCTTTTGTACGTCGTGTTCTTTCTGACCGATACTGCATTAATGTGGTACGAGAATCGGGAGGAAACGCTAACGACGTGGGACAAATTTGTTTCTGAAATCAAAGAGCGTTTCGGCGACCCAACAACGATAAAGAAAAGAGCAGAACAGATGCTAATGCAAGGCGCTCAAGTGCCAGGTGAAACTTGCACGACCTACATTGAGGAAGTCATAAAGCTATGTAGGACCATTGTCTTCCTCAGACATTGCGGAGTCAACGTCAGGGCACATTCTAAAAGGAATCGCCGAGGATATTTACAGTTTCCTCATCGCGAAAGACACCTTGACATCTGTCACCGATGTCAGTCGTCATTGCCACAATTTTGAGCAACTAAAAACGAGGCGCATCACGCCAAAGTTCGGCAGGCTGCCCAATGTGACGACCATCGCGAGCATAGACAGCAATCAGGCACTTGATCTTGCAACAACGATCCGGCAGATCGTACGTGAAGAACTCGGCCTGTACACGCAAGTGTCAAACCGCCCAAGCACTCATCCTCCCTATCAGCCACCAGAGTTCGAGCGAAACGTTGCTTCATTCTCCTCGCACCGAGTGGCGGAGGGCTTTGAAGATTCTGATGCCACACCTCAGTGTCAGCCACGTCTATACGATAGAAGCCCTGCCTATGACGCACGATCACGACGAGCACAGCCACAATCTTATACTCAGGGTTCTCAGCCGGACTAGGTCCCGCTGCGGCAGTACCAACCCTACTACCAAAATGTGACTTACGACGAATACAATTAATTCCAGAGAGTGGCAGAAACCCGTTCTTTGCGTGATAACGAACTTCTTCACCGACAGCAGCGGCCCAGGATTCGTTCCATTCAATATAGTATAAACCGTGACCCTCCCGTGTGCTACAACTGTGCTTTCACTGGGCATATTGCTCAGTATTGCCGCCAACAACGGCGCCAATCACGGAGGACACCAGCCATGTCTTCGCCACCAATACCCGGTGCTTCACATGACCTGCGGACAACCGACTTGTTTCCAAGGGACCGTTTTTTTTGCGAGACCAGACGCAGTGATTCGCCAGCATCCGAGCGGAGTTTGACACCCCCATCCACCCGTTCTCGTCACTCGCCGTCTCCTCTGCGTTGTTCTTCTCCGCCGCCGGGAAACTAGCATCCGCGGCCAATGGAGATGAGGTCGCCGGACGGTCTTTTCAAGATATACCTCTGCCCATTGTTATGTTCAAAAACAAAATGAATGTGTTGATTGATGGAATACCGACGATGGCGTTAGTTGACACTGGGGCGACTGTGTCTGTGATGAGCCTCGCCTTCAGAAACCGCTTCGGTCGCGAAGTTATGTTTTCATGGGACGATACAATCACCTTTCGTGGTGTAGGCGGCGAGTGGCTTTATTCTCTTGGTGTATGTGCTGTCAGTGTTTCATTGGCTGGAAAAGTATTTGTATCGGAATTTCTGGTTCTATCTTGTTGTTCGCACGATGTCATTCTTGGTATCGATTTCCTGGAGCAATGCGGTGCTTCCGTTGACTGTGGTAGTGGGGAAATATCACTAAACAATTTGTTTCCACCGTCGCTTTCCGAAGAAGACTATTGTGGCGAAGACAGGAACATACTTAGTGTGATTGATGAAGTGATAGCACCATCTTGGTGCCTGACACCCGTTCAAGTCTCTTCCACAGCGGTTGATGATGCTTGTGTTGACCTCGTAGCGGGGCCTCTGCGCAAGAATTGTTTTAAGAAGGACATACTTGTGCCTTGTTCTGTTGTGTGCATGACGAAAGGAGTAGCAACATTGTGGGCGCTGAACTGTTCTGCCACGCCGGTTGTGCTTCCTTGCGGGATGAAGATAGCTCTCTTTGATGAAGCCTCATGCAACTCAATAGCAGCAATAGCTACGGACCTCCCCACCTCTTCCTCTGCTTGTGATATTCGCCATAATGATCTAATGCTCCCTATGATCAGCAAGACTCTCAGTACGACAGAACGGCAAGCGCTGGTGCAGGTCCTTTCCCGGCATGTTGCTGCTTTCGACTTCAAACAGTACGACAGAACGGCAAGCGCTGGTGCAGGTCCTTTCCCGGCATGTTGCCGCTTTCGACTTCAAACATAGAGATGCACCCCTTCAGTTACCCTCGTCCCGCACTCGTCGCAGAATAGACACTGGCTCTGCACACCCAATCCGCCAAAAGCCCTACCGAGTGTCATCCTCTGAGCGCAAAGTTATCGCCGAACAAGTAAAGGACATGCTGAACAAAGGGGTCGTGCAAGAGTCGTCCAGCCCGTGGGCAGCCCCGGTAATTCTTGTCAGTAAAAAGGATGGTTCCTGGAGATTTTGCGTAGATTACAGGCGTCTAAACACTGTGACGAAGAAAGATGTATATCCCTTACCACGGATTGATGACGTCATAGATTGCTTGCATGCCGCTTCCTATTTTTCAACGCTTGATTTGCGGTCAGGTTATTGGCAAATACCTATGGAACCTGGCGACAAAGAAAAGACTGTTTTCATAACTCCGGATGGCTTATTTGAATTTATTGTCATGCCTTTTGGCCTTTTTAATGCTCCAGCCACCTTTGAAAGGTTTATGGACACAGTATACGTGGTCTAAAATGGGAGATATGCATGTGCTACCTTGACGATGTTGTGATCTTTTGCCGTACGTTTGAGGAACATAACAACCGTCTCAGTCTTGTTCTCGACTGCATCGAAAAAGCCAGGCTGGTTCTGAATTATAAAAAATGTCGCTTTGGCGAACGTCAAACTCTCGTGCTGGGGCACTTGGTCGACAAGGATGGCGTCAGACTCGATCCTCGCAAGATAGAAGCAGTGAGCTCTTTTAAATCACCGCAGTCCGCACGAGAACTTCGCTCATTTGTCGGCCTATGCTCATATTTTCGTCATTTTGTTCCACGATTTGCGGAGATCGTGTATCCGCTGACAAACGTCTTGCGACAGGATACAACCTTTAACTGGACACCCGAGTGTGACATCGCATTCACACAACTTAAGTTTGTACTAACGTCAGCACCACTGTTGCATCACTTCGATCCATCTTGCCCGACTGAAGTCCACACGGACGCTAGTGGTATCGGTGTAGGCGCGGTGCTTGTACAACGTCACAATGGCGCAGAGCATGTCGTGGCATATGCCAGCCGTTGCCTGAGCAAATCAGAACGCAATTACACAGTTACGGAACAGGAATGTCTGGCAGCGGTTTTCGCTGTGCAGAAGTTTCGTTGTTATCTTTACGGGAGGCCATTTAAGATAATTACCGATCACCATTCGTTATGCTGGCTGGTCGGTTTGCGTGACCCTCTGGCCGCCTCGCACGTTGGGCGCTGCGACTTCAGGAATACGACTTTACGGTGTCGTACAAGAGTGGCCGTCGTCACGCTGACGCAGACTGCCTCTTCCGGATTCCTCTTGCGCCTACTGACTGCGATGCTGAGAATTTTGACGACTGCCTTGCTGCTGCTACAAGCACGTTCCCCAACGCGGCTGATTTCCAGACAGAACAACGCAACGATCTCAACTTGGATCCTCTTTTTGCCGCCGCACGTGCCTCCCAACACAGCGGTCGCTTTACGGTCCGAGACAAGTTGCTCTATAAAACTAACTACTCTAGACCTGGAGCACGTTTTCTTCTAGTTGTCCCCGAGAGCCTTCGCTCCGAAATTCTACGTGCCATGCATGACGATGCGACGTCCGGTCACTTCGGCTTTCTTAGAACGCTGAACCGCACGCAGGAACGCTTTTACTGGCCCAAGACGTACAAAAGGACGAAGCGTTACGTCGTTAGCTGCGAGACATGCCGACGTCACAAGAGCCCGGCCTCCGCTACACCAGGTCCCCTTCAGCCATTAACACTACCCAGCACACCTTTTGAACAAGTAGGAATTGACATTATGGGTCCGTTTCCGTTGTCTAACAATAAGAAGCGTTGGATATACGTCTGCGTAGATCATCTTACGCGGTTTCGGCATACCGCGTAAGCCGGTATTACGCTGTTTCGTGTAAACACGACGACGTCGTCCAAATACACAAGGCAAGTCTGACACTTCAATCCTGCCAGTACTGTATCCATAACGCGTTGAAAAGATGCAGGCGCTGAGCAAAGACCGAAGGGCATCCCCTTAAACTCGAAGAGGCCGTCCGGTGTTATAAACGACGTCTTCTCTCGGTCTCTTGCATCGACTTCAATTTGCCAATAGCCAGTCTTCAGGTCCATTGACGAAAAGAACTTGGCGTTATGGAGCCGATCAAGTGCGTCGTCTATTCGTGGGGGAGGATACACGCCCTTTCTTGTGATTTTGTTCAGGCGGCGATAATCGACGCAGAAACGTTGGGTCCACTGCCCCGCCGTGGTGGTCTAGTGGCTAAGGTACTCGGCTGCTGACCCGCAGGTCGCGGGTTCGAATCCCGGCTGTGGCGGCTACATTTCCGATAGAGGCGGAAATGTTGTAGGCCCCTGTGCTCAGATTTTGGTGCACGTTAAAGAACCCCAGGCGGTCGAAATTTCCGGAGCCCTCCACTACGGCGTCTCTCATAATTATATGGTGGATTTGGGGCGTTAAACCCCACATATCAATCAAATCAGTTTTCTTCACTAACACCACGGGGGATGCCCATGGACTCTTGGACGGCTGGATAATGTCATCCCGCAGCATTTCATCAACTTGTCGCTTCATGGCCTCACGTTCTCGCGTCGAAACACTGTACGGACTCTGACGGAGTGGTCTGACATTTTCTTCGGTTATGATGCGATGTTTCGTAATTGGGGTCTGCCGAATTTTCAATGATGACGAAAAGCAATCTTTGTATTGCAGGAGCAGGGCCTTGAGCTGTTCTTGCTTATCGTTCGGAAGTCTGGGATTGAAGTCGAAAGCTATTGGAGGGACTTGGTTCCTCTGAGCAGGTTCCGCAGAATCGGTGAGGGCGAAAGCATTGGTGGCCTCGACAATTTCTTCGATGTATGCGACCGTTCTTCCTTTGTTCACATGTTTGTACTCATTGCTGAATTCCGTGAGCATAACCGTAGCTTTGCCTCTCCGCAGCTCTGCAATTCCTCTTGCGACGCAGATATTTCGGGTGACCAACAGATGCTGACTGCCTTCAACGACGCCTTTTAAGTCAGGTGATTTAGGAGCGCCGATTGAAATAATGACGCTTGAGCGAGGCGGAATGGTGGCTTGTTCTTCTAGCACATTCAAAGCATGGTGTCCTGACGGCGTGCGCGGCGGTAGTGCTTCTTCTGTGGATAACGTTATCGACTTTGTTTTTAGGTCGATGACAGCACCATGGAGGCATAAGAAGTCCATGCCAAGGATGACATCTCTCGAGCAACGCTGTAGGACTACGAAGTCTGTAGCATAAATACGGCCGTTAATGGTGACTCTCGCTGTGCAGATTCCTACAGGCGTTACGAGATGAGCTCCGGCTGTGCGGATTTCAGGGCCTTTCCAAGCTGTCCTAACTTTCTTTAACTTCGCGGCGAACGACCCACTGATGACAGAATAGTCGGCTCCAGTATCGACGAGAGCGGCCACACTGTGGCCGTCGATAAGAACGTCGAGGTCGCTAGTTCGCCGTCTCGCATTACTTTTAGGGCGTGGCGTCGGGTCACGGCTGCGTCGGCTAGTTCCGAAGCTTCCATGTTGCGTCGTCAGGCCACCTTCGGTAAGTGAGCTTTCGCCGTCAGGCCTTTGCCTGGTTGGAATTGTGTTCGGAAAGCTCCGTCGCGGCGTCGTCGTCGTCGGAGGGTCTTCGGTAGTTCGTCGCACAGCAACCGCACCTCCACCGGTTGCTGCCCTTAGTTTCCCGGATACGAGCTAGGAGAGCGGCCCCGCGTGGGGCCTGAGTGCTGCAGGTGGTGCGGTGACGTGCAGCGGCTGGGCCACGGCGAACGCGAAAAGCTTCGTGGTGTCCACCTAGTTCCTGTCAGGTAGTCAGCGATGTCACGTGGTCGTTCTCCTGGCTGTGGACGCGGTGCATTGACGGCGAAGCCACGCTGTCCCATCTGTCGGTACTGGCAATGGCGGTATGTGTGTCCGGCCTCGCCGCAGTGGTAGCAGAGCGGGCGATGGTCAAGGGTGCGCCAGACGTCAGTCTTCCTCGGTGCACTGCGCTGGGCCGCTGGCGAACGGTATGACTTCGGTGGGGGTGGTGGCGGCGGTGGCGTCCGTCGACAGCAGTGCGATGGGGCGGCGTTTTGGCGTGGACGGGGAGGAGCGTTATGGCGAAAAGCAGCGGCGTAGCTCATAGCTTCCGGCTCGGGCAGCGGTGCGTGGGGAATTTGAAGCGATTGCCGAACTTCTTCTCGCACAATGTCGGCGATTGAATCCACTTGAGGCGGCAGCCGAAGGGAACAGCTTGCGCAGCTCTTCCTGCACGATCACTCGGATTGTTTCACGGAGCTCTCCGGAGTTACTGGCTTGAGCAGCAGCGCAGTCTGCAGTAAGGCGACGATTATACTGTCTGGTGCGCATGTCCAGGGTCTTTTCGATAGTGGTCGCTTCGGCTACAAATTCTTGGACGGTTTTCGGTGGGTTTCTCATCAGTCCCGCGAAGAGCTCTTGTTTGACTCCTCGCATGAGGAAACGAACTTTTTTCTCCTCGGGCATGTCTGCGTCAGCGTGACGGAATAGTGGGGCCATTTCTTCTCTGAAAATGGCGACCGTTTAATTTGGTAGCTGAACCGGGGTCTCTAATAAAGCAACGGCCCTCTCTTTGCGAGCGACGCTCGCGAACATTTGCAGGAATGCGCCACGGAAAACATCCCACGTTCGGAGCGTGAACTCCCGATTTTCGGGTCAAGTCTTTGCGGTGTCTTCCAAATAGAAGAACACACGACACAGCTTTTCGTCATGGTCCCAGTGGTTGAGGGCGGCCACACGGTCGTAGGTTTCTAGCCAGGACTCCGGGTCTTCGAACGATGACCCATGGAAAATTGGTGGTTCCCTGGGTTGATGCATGACCATCATGGGCTGGGACGCTGCGGTTGTCATTGTCGCTGCAGTCGCGGTCCTGGCCTTGGTCTTCCGCGCCTTGTCTTGTAGAAGCCCGTACTCCGGTGGTAGCCCTTGCTGTCGGCGGCTTGTTCACTGCTCCTGGTTGGCGTCGGTGTCTTCTCTGCGACGTGGGCTGGGTTCACGGCTTGACGGGGGCGTCCGGTACATGAACGAAGCAGCACCTCCACCAGATGTCACGGGAAGACAGGAGACTTTGTGTTGGGATTTAACTGTTTATTTGGGCGAACCTGTGCCCGGTAAACGGAAAGTGCAATTACAGCAGTAGTCTCGCACAGATAGCAGTCTCGGGCTGATAGCGGCGAACGGAGTGTCGGCCTTCGATCAACAACCGACAAGCGGCGAAGCGCGTCGGCATTTATACTCTTGCCGTCAAATGTTCTAGCGTTATCGCTGGCGGTGGCGTAGGTTCCAGAACAATCTGTACCGTTCGCACAGTGGGCGTGATCTTATCGAACTGATCTACCACAGTCCGGAACCTTCTCGAAAACTGCAGGTGCGGTTTGCGCTGAGAATCGTGTGGTGTTTTGGGGCGATAACAAAAACTTGGGAAATGGAACCTGGCAATATTATGGCCTATTCAGGTAATAGGAAAATGCACGCAATACAACTAATTCCTAAACATAGTCTTCATAAATTACGACAAGGTGTTTTGCGGGCACTACAGAATCGCCCAACGAAAAAAACAACATAAAAATACTGGAAGAAGTCCCCAGTGGATCCACAGTCACCATTGTTCTCCATAAAGAAAGCGACAAAATTCCAACAAAAAGAGTGCAAGTCAGAAACACGATCTCTTCAATGCTATTTACCGCGTGCTTACAGGAGATTTTCAGCACCATAGATTGAAAAGAGTTAGGGACAAGAGTTAATGGAGAGTATCTCACCTGCAATTCGCTGATGACGTTGCCTTGACGAGTAACTCGAGGGGCGAATAGCAGCTCATGATTACAGAACTGGAGACGAAAAGCAAAAAAGTAGGTCTGAAAATTGATATGAACAAAACTGAAGTAACGTGCAACAGCTTCGGCAGAAAACAGCAGTTCGCCATAAAGGGAGAGAGGCTAGGATTTGTAAAGAAGTATGTTTACTTAGGACAGGGACTGCCAGAGTGAAATAACTAGAAAAATTATTATGGCGTGGATCAGATTCATCAAGCATTCTCAAATAACGAATAGTACTGTGCCACTAACCCTGAAGAGGAAGATACCAGCTGCATCTTGCTAGTACTTACCTACGGAGCAAAAACCTGGAGGCTTATAAAGAGGGATCAACTTAAATTGAGGACGACGTGGTGAGCGATGGAAAGTAAATTGATAAATGTAATCTTAGGCACACCGGGGTTAAGGACATCATAGTTGAAATCAAGAAGAAATAGACATAAGCCGGGCACGTAGCACATAGGCAGAATAACAGCTGGCCATTAAGGGTAACAGACTGGGTTGCCAGAGAAGACAAGCGCACGAAGAGGACAGAAACAGTGGGACCGATGAGAATGAAAACTTGGCAGCTATAACGTGGCAACGGAAAGCACATGACCAGGTTGATTAGTGAATCTTGTGAGAGGCCTTACTCTTGCAGTGGGTGTAGTGACGTTGATGATGGTGATGATGATGACGAAATGTGCCTTCTAAACCACGACCATGCCTGGCAAGTTACGACGATAGACTTCTCCTTCATCATGATCATTATCATAATCATCAGCCTGACTACACCCACTGCAGCACAAATGCCTCTCCCATGTTCCACCAGCCAACTCGGCCGTGTGCAAGCTGCTGACAATTTATACCCGCTGACTTCTTAATCTCATCTGCCCATCTTACCTTCTGTCTCCTCCTAACCAGTTGCTTTCTCTAAGAATCCAGTAATTAAGTCACCCTTAATGGCCAGTTGTTATCCTGTCAAAGTGCTACAAGCCTGGCCCATGCCCATTTTTTCTTCTTGATTTCAACTATGATATATTTAACCCGTGTTTGTTCCCTAATCCACTCTGCTTTCTTCTTGTCCCTTAACGTTACACCTGCAATTTTTCCTTTCCGTTGCTCACGACGTAGTCCTCAATTCAAGCTGAACTCTTTTCGTAAGTCTCCAGGTTTCTGCTCTGTAACTAAGTACCGGCAAGGTACAGCTGTTATATACCTTCCTCTTCAGTTATAGTGGCAATCTACTTGGCATGATTCGAGAGTGCTTGCCAAATGTGCTCCACCCCATTCCTATTCTTCTGGGCCCGAATTTACAAAGCTTTCTCTTGGCTACGCATTTTCTTAGCCAACAAATTCTCTTATCTGGAGGGATTGCTATAGCGCGGTTGCGAATTTAACTTATTCGGCACTTAAGAGGGTGAGGAGGACACATGATAGCCAATGAAACGACAAGGAAAGAAAGAAGTTCGTCGACATGATAACAAGGCAGCTTGCCGAGCGTCCAGCATCGAGAGTATACGATGATGGCCAATGTCTTTTCGCTTCAAGTGAGCTTCCAGTTCCGGGCGTCTGCTACAGCGCTTATGCGTGGCCGCGCTCCAGCAAGACGCCCGTGGCGCCTGCGCAAACGTACGCGCTTTTATTTCATCGTGGGCCATATATATATATATATATATATATATATATATATATATATATATATATATATATATATATATATGGAGGGAGGGCCGCTGTGATAGCTCAGTGGTTAGAGTATCGAACGCGTAATTCGAAGGTCGTAGGTTCGATTCCTGCTCACAGTTGGTAATTTTTTCATCCACTTTTCTTTCTTCTTATATACATTCCATTGGTTTTAATAACTTCCCCTGTACATTCCTTGGCATTACTGTCTGTTATATCTCATTAATATTGTGTTAAAACACGGAAAAACGAGCCCTTAGGTATACACTTCTTTCCCTTATTTCATTGAACGAGGGTCTCGTACTGGCAGACTTGGTGTGTTTAGGTTGTATAAGAGGGACAATTAATCAGCTGCCCGCTCATAATAAGTTCACGTGCTACGTGGCGCCAAACATGCGCATAAGAGTGTTTTCACACTCGTTGGTTGGCTTATAGATGGCGCTGACTGTCACTCCTACTTCTAAATTCACAGATAAACCCAAAAAAGTGGTGGAGGGAGGGCCGCTGTGATAGCTCAGTCGGTTAGAGCATCGAACGCGTAATTCGAAGGTCGTAGGTTCGATTCCTGCTCACAGTTGGTAATTTTTTCATCCACTTTTCTTTCTTCTTATATACATTCCATTGGTTTTAATAACTTCCCCTGTACATTCCTTGGCATTACTGTCTGTTATATCTCATTAATATTGTGTTAAAACACGGAAAAACGAGCCCTCAGGTATACACTTCTTTCCCTTATTTCATTGAACGAGGGTCTCGTACTGGCAGACTTGGTGTGTTTAGGTTGTATAAGAGGGACAATTAATCAGCTGCCCGCTCATAATAAGTTCACGTGCTACGTGGCGCCAAACATGCGCATAAGAGTGTTTTCACACTCGTTGGTTGGCTTATAGATGGCGCTGACTGTCACTCCTACTTCTAAATTCACAGATAAACCCAAAAAAGTGGATGGAGGGAGGGCCGCTGTGATAGCTCAGTGGTTAGAGCATCGAACGCGTAATTCGAAGGTCGTAGGTTCGATTCCTGCTCACAGTTGGTAATTTTTTCATCCACTTTTCTTTCTTCTTATATACATTCCATTGGTTTTAATAACTTCCCCTGTACATTCCTTGGCATTACTGTCTGTTATATCTCATTAATATTGTGTTAAAACACGGAAAAACGAGCCCTTAGGTATACACTTCTTTCCCTTATTTCATTGAACGAGGGTCTCGTACTGGCAGACTTGGTGTGTTTAGGTTGTATAAGAGGGACAATTAATCAGCTGCCCGCTCATAATAAGTTCACGTGCTACGTGGTGCCAAACATGCGCATAAGAGTGTTTTCACACTCGTTGGTTGGCTTATAGATGGCGCTGACTGTCACTCCTACTTCTAAATTCACAGATAAACCCAAAAAAGTGGATGGAGGGAGGGCCGCTGTGATAGCTCAGTGGTTAGAGCATCGAACGCGTAATTCGAAGGTCGTAGGTTCGATTCCTGCTCACAGTTGGTAATTTTTTCATCCACTTTTCTTTCTTCTTATATACATTCCATTGGTTTTAATAACTTCCCCTGTACATTCCTTGGCATTACTGTCTGTTATATCTCATTAATATTGTGTTAAAACAAGGAAAAACGAGCCCTTAGGTATACACTTCTTTCCCTTATTTCATTGAACGAGGGTCTCGTACTGGCAGACTTGGTGTGTTTAGGTTGTATAAGAGGGACAATTAATCAGCTGCCCACTCATAATAAGTTCACGTGCTACGTGGCGCCAAACATGCGCATAAGAGTGTTTTCACACTCGTTGGTTGGCTTATAGATGGCGCTGACTGTCACTCCTACTTCTAAATTCACAGATAAACCCAAAAAAGTGGATGGAGGGAGGGCCGCTGTGATAGCTCAGTGGTTAGAGCATCGAACGCGTAATTCGAAGGTCGTAGGTTCGATTCCTGCTCACAGTTGGTAATTTTTTCATCCACTTTTCTTTCTTCTTATATACATTCCATTGGTTTTAATAACTTCCCCTGTACATTCCTTGGCATTACTGTCTGTTATATCTCATTAATATTGTGTTAAAACACGGAAAAACGAGCCCTTAGGTATACACTTCTTTCCCTTATTTTATATATATATATATATATATATATATATATATATATATATATCCTGCAAGTGTGCTTGCAGAATACCAACAAAGCCATAAATCATTGTAATATTTTGTCGTAGGGAGGCATTCACAATGCGATTTTTCGTCATTCTTCGGAGGAGAAGCGTGGTACCCGCTACAAACTTGCAAAAAAAATTTTGTGAAAATGCTTTGTGCTGTCGCTCACGATGATGAAGAATTATGCCTGAAGCTTAAGTAATCAGTCGGAGTATTCGACAACCTATTCGTGACGCAATTCCCATTGTGCGACGCCTGATTGTTCCTTTGCTGTTCTAAAATGCTCTATTACGCACATTACCGCGATTACTTTCCAGACATCAAGCATTCCTAGGGTCAGTTTTCGATGGCGTTGTGAGCAGCGGCATGGCTCAGTGGTAGAACACTAGGCTGAAACGTAGAAAACCCTGGTTCGAGTCCCACAGCCTTTTTAATGTTCTCCATTCAAAATTTTTTTTGTTTCGTTTCGCGCGAGAGTGGTTGCAGACACTGGCAGCGGCGGACATCTATTGCGCCCCACGTGACCCTTGTTGTGGTGTCGTAACAGCTTTCGTTGTGAAATGTTTAAGTAACGACGATTAGAGCACCCCTCAGTGAAAAAATGTGAGTACCGGTGTTATTAGGTGATTTATCGAAGCAAGAAATTTCGGAGCGCCTTGCTCGTACGTAAAGTTACAACTTCTTTCTGTTCACTTAATTATTTCAGTTTTTTCGATAATTGTCAATTTTTGTATAACATCTCTGATGTTTTTATCGTTAACGTATACATCATTTGCACATTTTCTCACATTTTGTTTTATTTTTGCCTAATTTCAATCTGTTCTGGCTGCATAAGCGTCCCAGCAATCGACTATGAATCGGCAAAAGAAGATAGTCCCATGACTCGAGGTGCGTGTGCTAAGCAGGGGCGGCGCCAGGATTTTTTTTTTACTGGGGGTGGGGGCCTTCTTGGAGCCACGTGGGGCCAGGTAATCTTTCTCTGTGTTTTTTCATCTCCCCCTCCTCATTTTTTTTTCGTTTGGAGGCGAAGGTATCAAAATAACGCAGACAATCACTGCAAACGGAGAACGTCCCGTGGCTAGCAGAATGTGATACAGGCGCCTAAAATCACGGCCAATAATGAACGACGCTCAACACCGGAACAGGCACCTAAGAGCCGTTTTCTTCACCCCACCCAGTTAGAAAACTATTTTAATCTGTTATATACCGTATGTCAATTATTGCAATGTTCGTTTTAATGTCCTAGTAGGTGACAGTTTCCAAAGCCTGCTCTCATCGCCAAGCAGAAACGAGAACCCAAGATAATATTTTCTTCAGCGTACTACCTGCAATAAATAGTTCCTCCTGCGTTTTCTTTCCTTAACGACTGGATTCTGTGATCGAGTTTCGCCGGGTGTCGAGTGATAAGCGTCTTTAAAGAGAAAGGAGGTAAATCGACGATGACTTGGTCAGCGATTATCGCAAGTGCGCTCACGCATGAGGCTCAGTTGTGATAAGGGCTTAGTTTCTGGTCAACGTGATGATGTCGGTGAACCAGCCAAAGCGAGCACGACAGCCGAATTTTACAAAAGAGGAGCTAGCAATTCTCGTCGAAGGCTACGAGGCAAACCGGCGGGCAATTGAAAGTCGAGGAGAGGGTCCCCAAGGGTCCCAGGCCAAACAGAGGGCCTGGGACAACATCACGGCAACATTATTTGCTGTCTCGGGGATCGTCCGAACGCCCGCCGAGGTTCGAAAGAAATGGTGCGACGTCAAGAGCGCCATCAAGGCATGAGGTAAGGCTCCTTTACGTAAATGTTCGCACACGTGCTGTAACATATGCACTCTTTTAGGGTTGTAAGTATGTAAGCTTGCATTAGCGTAAGCGCACGTAAACACGCAAATAACCAGTCCGCAATGACCGATATAAATTCTGGCAACATCGATAAAGTCACTGCATATCAACTGCGGCAGTTCACCAGATATCACGTCGTGTAAACGAGTGCCTGGTCGCTGGTTCTTAGTCCACGACAACCGCAAGCATGTACTTGAGCGGTATAACCGTTTGAAGAGTTTCCCGCCTAAACAAGATTACATGTAATGTCATGTAACGATAATGGGATGAACTTTTATCGCCTGAGGATTTTTACCATGCACCTAAATACTTTTAGGTGGCCGCGTGTTCTTTTATTGCGCGCCACAACACGGCTCCGGGAGCCAGGCACTTAAAAAAAAGTGTGACATCAATGCTTATGAGCTACCTACCTCAGCTCGGTATGCAAAGTGGAAGAGAAATGACATCGCGTGTCACGCTTTCGCTATACTTCAAGGCATTGGTGATGGTGAGACTTAACGCAATATATTTGTAATATCTTTGTTTACTAAAGCGTGCAGTAGTTTTTGGCGCGTATCCGGGCGAGTTGCGTCCCCCAGTTTATAATCTTACAAGTATGCCACAGAAAACTGCTACAGATACAGGTACACCATTCATTATCTGCTCTCCAACAGCTGCTGCAGTTCACCGCAGCCAGGCGAAAACTGGTGGCGGTCCAGAAGACGTGCCACCTCTGAACGAATTTGAGACTCGCGTGGCGAACGCGCTGGACCCGGAAGCGATTTCCAGAATCTCTGGTGGCATGGACGTAGGTGCCCCGAGTGCAGGTATGAATGCCAACAGGTGTGCCTGTATATACAGCTAGACAGCGCGCTTGCACGGCGGTCTCAGTAATGCGGAGATGAACGTATATCGTTATAGCTAAAAATTGAAATAATAATGGTTCTTTTTTGTACTCCTAACCTTCTCGCAGCAGCTCGTGTTGAAAAATGTTTAAAAATAAGTCAAGAAAGTTCTAATGTGCCCGAACTTTTAGGCAGTTGCAGCAAGAATCCAAATAGCTATTATACAAGAAAATTTTGCAAAGAAATTACACATGCAAAGGAGCAGTAGATAAATTGCATACAAAAATAGTGAAAAGAACACTGAAACTAGGTGCAACAGCGGGTGTATTCGTAAAAGAAAGCCAATCATGGGCGCCGCATGGATTTGCCTTCCAGGATGGAAACACTAGTTGCATCGCAGTGGAGCGGGGAGGGAGGTGACATAGCAGTGATGCTGCTAGGGTGTGCTATAAGTACTGGCGCAACATGAGGGGGGCATATGACCATTTTGAAGCCCCCCTCTCCTCCTTCAGACGCCACGGAACCTATATGCAATATGAAGAGTACTAAATGTGCACTCCAACAAAAACATGGGAAAAAAGCGACGAGAGAACGATTTTATAGCAATGCAGACGATCACTGGCAAGAACGCACCAAGGGTAAAAACGGATATCAATCATGAACATTGGGTTGATGATGATCTTATGAACACAACCGCAAACCACCGCATCATTATGAGTTACGCTGCAGCAGAAAAAAAATTGCCCGCAGCTTCCCTCGGGGGAACACTGAGGAGGATGCGGAGCATATAATTGGTTAACGGGGTGTTAAAGTGCGACTTACTTGGGTCGATGGCTAAATTGGTTAACGTGGTTGTGAAATGGGGTGTTAAATTGCGACTTACTTGGGTCGATGGCTAAATTGGTTAACGTGGTTGTAGGAGGGGGGTGTTAAATGAGTGAACACGTACACACGTATGCGAAAGGGCGGCGCTGGTCGAAGGGACGTCGATCATTGTGTTTGTGGATTCGTTGGAATTCATTTCACCGCGACCTTGGACGTCGACGCGCCGTACAAACCAACCGACGAGCAGCAACTGAGCGAGCGAGCGCCGACCTTGAGTATATATACAGCGCGACGGCGCATGCGCTGTCAGCTGTCGAATGTTCTCGAAGGAGAAGCGCGCGCGCGGCACAGATGGCGACGGCGCGACGGCGCATGCGCTGTCAGCTGTCGAATGTTCTCGAAGGAGAAGCGCGCGCGGCTCAGATGGTGGGCGACGGCGCGATGGCGCATGCGCGCGCGTCAGCTGTCGAATGTTTGAGAAGCGGTGCGGACGGCGCGGACGGCACACTACAAGGCGCGAGTATAAGATGCTTCCGCATCTAAAACAGGTAAATTTCTATCACCCGCGATATTTTAGTGTTAGTGGACGCCACGCATTACACAGATATCAATAAGCTTCCACCTTTATACGACCGTCGAGGACTGGCTCAAAGCCGCGAATCTTGAGTCAGCAACCAAGCAATAAAATTCCTTATTCACAGAAGTAGCCAGAGAGAACATAAAATTTCATTTTGTTCTTGTTGGTATGAAAGGCTGATGGACATTAATCTCACAGTTCCATATGGCTTGACCCTTGGAAGAAGCTATCTTGCATATGTTACACGTTCAGAAGCACTTAAACTTTTATTTTTTGTGTTTTGAAAAAACAACAGAGCACATATACCTCTGGCAAGGTGAAGCAAGTCGACTGCGTGGGGTGCCTGAAAGCATTGTAATGCAGTACACTAGGTGAAGACACCCTTGACACAAACTGATGACGAGTACAGAGGAAACAGACCTTGTTTAGCGAAACTATAGAGTTATGAAGCCTTTGTGTGCAACGCTTGTGTTTGCTCTCGCATGAAAACTAATTTTGCATAATGTGCTTGTGCATGAGTTGACCCTAATCCAATAATGTACTTACGTTCTTTTGTTAGATGAACAGCGAGAGAATCCCTTCATTGCAGAGCGGTCAATACCAGGGTGAGAATAACTATTACAAGACTGTTTGAAATACCAAGTATTATAAAATGATGTCCCAATTTTGGAGACCCAGCAACATGGCATATGAAGAACTCGAAAGAAGGTTAGTGGCCCATTTGCCAACCTTTGCTGGTTTTGCTAGTGAAAATATTTGTATGAGCACTGTAGGTAATTGTGTGTTTGCACCTAATAACTGAATATTGTGAGCAAAAAACACACAATAAAGCGGCAGTGTATTGCAAGCATACTTCTCTTTGATCTTTTACTTAGTCATTCACGTGATAGAAGGCATAAATAAATGCACAGAAATTATAGTACTAACAAAGTGAGACACAAACTATAGCAAAAGCAATGATAAACCTTAACAATGAAGAGATGTCCTGCATGTTTGTTCACCCACAGCGACATTATTATTTATTTGGCATGGTTGAATAACTTTAATCGGGTAAGGAGTGAGGGTCCACACTTTATGCAATATTTATAAAACATTGCGAAAATTCATAGACAATTACTCTGCAAGATTGAAAAAAAATGCCTGTACGCACTGAACCATTTTTTCATCAAGTTCAACAGTGAAAGGTAGACCACTTACGATTGATGATGTGTGCAAATATGAATGTTTGATGCTTCTCGACGAGTTGCACTGTTCAGCATGCTTTACTTTGGTTTAAATAAACGGAAAGACTAAGTGAAGAGTTGCACCAATGAAATATCATACAAACGCCACTGCAGGCCACCTTCACAATGACTTGTCAGGGCAGCAGCTTATCTTGCGGCTGGCACACAGGTGCAGGTTGCAGTGTTGCAGCTTAAGGTTTATGTAAAGTAGGAATTGCTGATGGTCTGGTGAATTTATGCACATCATTGTCCCTTTCATTCTTTCAAGCAATAATGTTGCATCAAGGAAAATAGCTTTACAAAAATAATGGTGCACAATAAAAGTAATACTAACTAAAGTTATCAAAATGGCCAATGAATATACTTAACCTAGGTAAGTATTTTTACATATTAAAAATACCGCATATGTAGCAGGAAGAGGTGCACAACTTTCATGAAGATTTTTTCATCCACCCTCATCGCAGCTGTCCGCACAAAGGAAAATACACTTTTCCAAACATTCGTCCTGCAAGATTACCTATGTACTGATCTTATGTTACATTATTTGTCATTGCTGAAAACTAAGACTACAAATGATGTCCCCCCCACGAGCAGCAGCCTACAGAAAATTAAATATATGAGATTTACACAACTTGTTCTTCACTGATTGTTGACTCCATTGCATTTTTACACTGCAGGCACCTGCGATGCCATCAGAAATGTTCCGTCTAGTGCCGGGTAAGCCTCAAATAATTCAAAAGTGGTACTCTGTATATCAAGTTTTTTTTCTGCATCTGGACAGGTCAAGCCAGGAAGGACGGGGACAGTGCAACAAGTAAGCACACAGAACCATGTATTTTTATTTCTTTTTTAAAACACACAAAGTACAGCAACCAAAAGTTTAGAGAAAAGTTTGCTTATTCAGATTTACAACATATGTGACCCTACCCGTATCTGTTTACACCTACAATATTAAAGAGTAGTAGAAAACATATGTACAGGTGCATGCAGTCTTGAGCAATAGTTGGAGAATTGTTTTTTCTATCTTTGAGACGTGTACATGCTTGTTGCAATCAAGCCATCTGCATGAAGTGCCCATACCTCACTATTCCGCGAAAGCGATGTACACTACGGTGTGTTTGTAAAAGAACGCAACAAAGATCCCAGTTCATATTTCTAGCCTTTTAAAAGCAAAAAACAATGCTCATACATAGCACTAGGCTGTCAAAAGTAGGTAAAAATCGCAGTCACTGATAATACCATGCTAATCTAAACCCGATGCTCATACAAGAATGTGAAACCCAGGCACATGGAGCACGCAAGCGTTCCCTTTAACAGTGGACTGTCTGTCTATAGTACGAGCAGATAATCTAGCACAAATCTTTTGATTTCACAGTTTTCACACTTTTGTTAGGAACTTCAAAGAGTAAAACGAATCATCCAGTCATCATGCACATAATTTATGCATACAGTTAAAGTAACTTTTGGGCACCAAGAAAGATACTGAAGAAATTTAACATGTGGCAGGAATGCAAATCTGGCATTGCTGCGGTGGTCTAGTGGCTAAGGTACTCATCTGCTGACCTGCAAGTCTCATGATCGAATCCCGGCTGCGGCAGCTACATTTTCGAAAGAAGTGAAAATGCTGTAGGCCCGAGTGTGAAGATGGGTGCACGTTAAAGAACCTCAGAAGGTCTAAATTTCCGGAGCCCACCACTACGGTGTTTCTCATAATCATATCGTTGTTTTGGGACATTAAACCCCACATATCTATCAGGAATGCAAATCTGAGAAAAAATTAGACAAATTTGTAAATTATAGAGCAACTGAAAGAAGGTGAAAGCAGCAGTTCACCTAATGAAAAGACACAGAAGTGCATCAGCGGTATTTGCAAATACTCTGGGATACTTGGAATGAATGCAGCACGCATTCTAAGCTTGTGCACGTTGGCCTGGCAAACTCTAAAGTGGGGGCAGCTCCAGATGGAGGTCCAGTGAACGAAGAACACCGACAACCGTACTGTTCGCTGCATTCTTATTTGTGCTGCAATAACTTAAAAAAGTCGGTTTTTCACTAGTTCAGGCGTAGTACTTTGATGACCCTGTTGATATAGAAAAGTGAAGATAACCTTAAACATAAATGTGTAATGCTTCCAAGCAATAAATTGCATTACCTTGAGAGAAAAAAACCATACCCTCTGCAATAATACATCCGCAAACACTTTCTTGGAAATCCATTATTTGGAGGGCCACAAAGACTGTCATGCATCATTGTTAGGGCACAACACCGTCTGTTATGCATCATCATTGTGTTAAAAAAATAGGGAATGTTCACGTTTCTCAAGGTAGATTTCACTAGACAGATGCCATTTGAACCATATTTTGGTACTTCTAAAGGCATCAACCATGCATTTAGTGACTGCCAAATGGCATATGAACATGTGCAACATTAGGTACAAGTCATGTTATGTCATTTTAAAATGTAGGTGAGCCACAGCAACGCAGCAGCAGCACTCCACGGCGGCGACAGCAACCACGCAGCTACACAAGTGAGAAGCTATTTACATAAGTAACGAGGTTCAGTGGGGTGAACAGTACATGAAAAATACATAGTTTGTACATTGAGGTCCACTTTAAGAGAAGACTGGCAGGCAGTGGCATAACAATACATAGGAGATAAAGCATAGAAATGTGCACACAAGGTAGAGAGAAATTCTTATTTCACTCTTGTACCCAGTCCAGAGTTTACACAAGATCATTATTGCTGTGCTTTATGTTTTTCCTTGGCAACCAAGTAAAAAAAACGAAAAAATGGCACTCTGCTGGCTTAGCAGTTACTGGGTCGTAGCACCGAGCGTTTAAAGTTTTGACTGCTGACAATGACAACTACTCTGAAGCGTTAATGCAAGGCTACTCGAGAATATTGCTTTTCAAAATGCAATTAACGATACACATTTCCATATTCAAAAAAGGATCTACAGCAGGGCCGTACTGCACAAAGCTTGAAGTGCATATACACCAGTAGTGAGCATACAAATATAGGTCCTCCAGCTATTTCAATGCACATATCAATCTGAGTAGTACACTGGACAACCCGGCCTGATCACTAATAGTCGTGTTAATCTGTAAATTTTGCCCCCCTTAGAAAATCAGTGACTAGAGTCGGTGGCTGCTTATCCCAAGGTCGCGGGTGCGATTCCAGCCGCAGCTGTCTCATTTCAATGGAGGAGAAATTGTAAATTCTGGTAATGTGCGATGTCCGTGAACGTTGAAAAAATATGACAAGATCCTTCATTAGGGTGTCTCAGGTGATCACATTGTTGTTTTGGTACGTAAAATCCCGCATATTTATCTGTCAATTTTGCTGGAGCCAGAAAGCACATGGCGATGAAGTGCTGGATGTAGTGCCATTACTGGAAACGTGGAAAAAGTACAAGTAGTAATTAGGGCAGTTGCATGTATGAAAGTGCAAAGTGATACAATTATGTGATAACAAATTTTTCTCTTCTATTTCCAGAAAAACAAGAACTCTTCGAGCGCATACTCGAAAATAAAAAAAAAATTCTCAGAGCTCAAAAGCGCACTGCAAGGGCTTTGGAACGCACTGCAAAGTCTTTGAAAAGAATTTTGCAGGTTTAAACTGCACAAGCACAGAATTCGTTTTGAAGAAAACAGAGTGTGCCAAATTACAGTGAAAACAATTAAAAATTTTTTAAAACTGAATGTTTTGGCTGCTTTCATAAGCTGACCAAAAATGAGGTAACATTACCGAAACCAGCTCTGATCGGCAGATATTTTGTGTTGTCATGTGAAATTGTAATGTGAACGTACCATCCATCCCTGTGTTTCTCTATTACACCTCTGCACTGTAATACACTAAGGAACTATTTTACGAATACAAGTCTGAAGCATTTATCAGCACGGTCTCGTTGTAAACAGGATAATCTGAGCAGATGCAAGCACCTTCCTTCAATTCTCACCAAGATAAATAAACTTGATTCCTGAAAATTAGAGTACACGGAACAGCAAATTCTTATCTTGCAATAAAAGCTTAATAACTGTAATACAAGAACAAACTACCTTATTTTGTCAGGTTTCTCAGTGTACTTTGAACTAACGACTGTTCTCTATGACCACATGAAC